>PVLD010006256.1:0-102467 GCA_004027595.1 Dinomys branickii
CAGTAGCTTTGTAGTATAATTTCAGGTCAGGGATTGTGATTCCACCTGACTTGTCCTTATTGCCCAGGATTGCTTTTGCTATTCTGGGTCTCTTCTGGTTCCAGATGAATTTGAGGCATATTTTCTCTAGATCTGTGAGGTATGTTAACGGTAGTTTGATGGGAATTGCATTGAATCTGTACAACAGTTTTGGTAGTATTGTTGCCCTGGGATTATGGCAGTCCCTATCTTGGGACATTCTCTGACCCCCTCAACCCAACATCACTTCCTGGCTCCACAGCATCTCAGAAAATATCTTGGCCACAGAATCTCTCCTCCATCCTGCAGCAGTGGGAGAGACAGCAGTATCTGAATGTCACCACAGGTCAGGTCAAAGGTTAGCACAACCCTGTTTTTTGTTTTTGTTTTGGCAATAGCAGCCTTTATTTGTTGCAAAGTCAATGAAGGGGAATTCAGCAGGTCCAGCTCCAAGGCCAGGGTCTGCGGACCTGCTCAACAGTGCACTCCCAACTCTGTTTAAATAGGGCCATGCAGCCAGGCATGGTGGCGCACACCTGTAATCCTGGCACTCGGGAGGCTGAAGCATGAGGATCGTTGCGAATTCGAGACCAGCCTGGGCTACAAAGTGAGCTCAAGGCCAGCCTGAACTGCATAGCAAGACCCTGTCTTAAAAAGACAAAAAAAACCCAAAACAAAACAAAAAGATAGGGCCATGCAGAATGTCTGGTTCCTCTTAGGGGTGAGGAAAGGCTACATAAACCCAGTGGGCTTTCCTCAAATCCTTATCCTGTATAGAGTGATTAAAAACCTGAACCTAAGAAACCTTGTCCCATCTGCCTCTCCTCTTGCAGACAAATCTAGCTGTAAAATTGTGCTATAACAGAGAGATCTCCCTGCAGAAAGCAGAGGCACCCACTTTTTTACTATCTCTCCTGGCTCCCTAGCTGGTACTAAGGCCAGGCTGTGTCACAAAAGAAAATCAGCTTTTTTCTTTAACTCTTCTTTGTTAAATCTGCCCCAGTTTGCCAAAGGGCATCCTAGAGGCAAGTCGTTCAGAGTGTTCTCTGTGGCCCCTATGTTATGGTAGGATTTTTATGAGATTTAAGGTCTTGTATCAAAACCAAGCAAAAATATCCTAGACTCACTTGGCCTGCTACCTCCCTTTGACCAGAAGATGAAACAAGACAGCCGTGGCATCCACATCTCGAAGGGAAAGGTCCCCCTTTTTCCTGAGTGAGGCAATGGAGGTGACCCACTGGGGTGCCTCAGATCTCCAAAATCTGACAAGTTAGGTGCTTATGGAGGTGCAGGGTTCCCAGGGAGTTCAGAAAGGATAATGATTTAACAACGCACCAAATCAGAAAAGCAGTCTGCACAGCAAGTGGGTCAGCTGAAGGGGCTGGGCATTGGGTTGGAGCTGAACAAAGTCCTGGGGTAAGAAGTTTCAGACCCCTGGTGTGATGGGCCCCCTATGGGTGATGGGTGTGTGTGAACCTTGCCTGCCATTCAAATCAGCTGGGCTGCCTAGTTGAGAAACCATGTCCCCACTGGGCTGGGGATATAGCTCAGTGGAATAAGCACCTGACTGGCGAGCACAAGGTCTTGCGTTGGATCCCTGGCACCGCCCCCCAAAAGAGAAACCATGTCCCCAAAATGAGCAAAACAGTGGTAATTACCTTCTGTAGACCCTGAGTGAGAAGGTTTATTAGGAGGTTTTCACCAGACCTCAAGATGTGTTTCCCAGACAGTAGCAGAGAACACAACCCAAAGGACCTCAGAGTTAGAAAGCACCAGCAGGCAGGAAGCACAGAGTTGAGGGAGCCTGAGAAATTCAGAACAACTTTAGGAAAGAAACCAACGCTAGGCCAAACCAGTAAGGACAAGGAGGAGGACAAGCCATCAACTAACCAGGACTTTCCTAGGCCCCAGTTCTCAATTAGTAAAAGCCCCAATCAGATTAGCTCGAGGTATTTCAGGGCCAAACCAGCAGAGGTGTTTTTTTTTTTTTTTTTTTTTTTTAAACCAGCAGAGGTTAAAGGGACGGAAAAAAAGTGTTACCAATGCCCAGAGGGTTGGTTTGTGGCAAATCAGATCTTGAGGGACCATTTGGCTCCCAGGAGATGGCTGGGTTTGCCGGGGTTACCCTGTGGGCAGGCTCTAGTGGAACCTAGGGTAACCTATAGACTTAGGCCAATGGAGACTTCTGGGTGTAGCTGAAGGTCCCTGTGACTCTGCCCTTGGTGTCCTCGGTTTTCAACAGGGGTGAGACCTGCGAGGTAAATTAGGGCTAATAAATCTTGTCAAACAGACACTCCCAGGGTAGTGTGCCTAGCAGAGCTGAGCAGGTATCGGCCCAAAGTTTTCAGGTAATAAAGGAAAATGAAAGCTCAGCCCCTAGCTGGACACCTGCAGGTTCAAGCTAGGTCCCTGCTACAGGGCTTGTCAACCAACACCCGCAGGCCAGGCCCAGAGATCGAGCAGCCTTTCAGTGCTCTAGTCTTATCAGTCCCCGCAGGCGCCGCCGTCCCGACCCCACCCTGATCGCGGGCCCCAGACGCCGCCTAGGGACCCGTCCACTGCCGGCACGCGGAGGTCAGGGCCGTCCGCTGACCCGGGCCAAGCCGCAACGAGACCTGGCCCGAGCGTGCCTCCCACCCAGGGCGCCCGGCAGTGTTAGGACCCAACGGGCCGGAGACCCGGGACAGGAGAAGGAGACGCACAGGCTGCCCGCGCCACCACCCAGTACAGCCAAGGGCCGGCGCGGGCCGGCTGCCCCTGCCGAGCGAGCCACGCCCTTCACCAACAAGACACACCCTCACTGCGACCTCGCCCATCCACTCTGGAATAGCCAGTCGCAGAGTGCGATGCTGACAGCGGTGGCGCGAGGCAGACCAATGAGACGGCGAATTGTTGGGTGGCCCGCCGCAGGCCGCACCCAGCTCGGGCGGCGGGGGCGAGCGCAAGGGCTGAGGGGCGGAGAGGCCGGGCGGGCCGCGGTTGCGGGCCCGGTTGCGCGCGGAGGACAGGGGGCGGAGCCAGAGCCGAGCCAGAGCCCTAAGGCTGCGGATACCCTCGGACCTTGAGTTGCAAGCTGCCCTCGATTCGTCGCGGAGGTGAGGCCCTTGGGCGGGGGCGGGGGGCGCAAGGCCTGGTCTCCGGCGTCGGCCGGGTGCGGGGGTGGCGCAGGGGCGAGGGCGAGGCTGGCGGGACGCAGGGCCAGCGCCGTGCCTGACAGCGAGCCGGGCGCGGATGCCGCGCTGTGCGGTGGGCTCCGGGGTCCAGGTGCCCAGGGCGTCCCGACCGGGCCGGGGTCAGCGCCGTGCTGGGGGCGCCGTCCGTGCCCAGCGCGGCGACTGCGGGGTTTCAGTGCAAACGCATCTGCATCCTGGCAATCTGCTCTTCTGCTTAAAAACTGCAGCTTCTGCCCAAAGAGAAAGCCACATCTGCGCACGAATGGTAATAGGGTGGTTCGGGAACTTAGAGATGGGCTGTTGGCCGTTGTGGCGGCCTTCCCTTTCTTTTTAAAATATTACAGGACCTCTCCCCTTAACAATTATTTCAGTCTTTTGTTTTCGTAGTTAATACCTCTGGGTATTTGGTGGATGACTTAACGCTTTTTTGATGGATACTCACTTTGAAATAAATACTTTAGTTCACCTGAAACTACTGTTGGTTTGACTGTATGATTTTGTGCTTAAAACTACATAAAGCAATTATCATAGTCCCCATAGACCAAAAACATAGCTGATTGCTGCATGCATGACTGCTAAGCAATTTTAGATAGTGTGTCAGAAATTGATTGCAGTCTAAATGGTGGGAAGAAACACACGCGGGAATGATCCAGTTTGTCTCTTGGAAAACACAATCATGAAAACAAGACTGGAGTCCGTAAGAAGTTCAACAGGCACCAGTAGGGGAAAACATTTCAGGCTGAGGGTGGACTGCAAAAATTGCAGTGTTAAGTTGATGGTCAAAGCTAGTTATGTACTCCACCCCCCAACTGAGGTTTGAATTCAAGGCCTTCACTCTGAGCTACAGCCTCAGCTCTTTTTTCTTGGTGGGGAGTGAGAGTCTCACTAAATTGCTAAATTGCTCAGGCTGGGTTCAAACTCAGTCCTCCTGCCTCAGCATCCCATAATGATGGGATTACAGGCAAGCACCATCATGCCTGGTTTACATCACTTTTTTTTTTTTTTTTTTTTTTTGGTCTTTTTGAGACAGGGTCTTGCTATGCAATTCAGGCTGGCCTCGAGCTCATTTTGTAGCCCAGGCTGGTCTCGAACTTGCAACGATCCTCCTGCTTCACCCTCCGAGTGTTGGGATTATAGGCATGTGCCACCATGACAGGCTTTACATCACTGGTGTGTGTGTGTGTGTGTGTGTGTGTGTGTGAGAGAGAGAGAGAGAGAGAGAGAGAGAGAGA
Organism: Dinomys branickii; assembly: GCA_004027595.1. NCBI lineage: Eukaryota > Metazoa > Chordata > Mammalia > Rodentia > Dinomyidae > Dinomys > Dinomys branickii. The sequence continues at coordinate 4,424 of PVLD010006256.1, forward strand.
GAGAGAGAGAGAGAGAGAGAGAGAGAGGGAGAGGGTCTCACTATGCAGTTCAGGCTGGCCTTGAGCTCACTTTCTAGCTCAGATGAGCTCCGAACTTGCAATGATCCTCCTGCCTGAGCCACGGGAGTGCTGGGATTACAGGTGTGCGCCACTACGCCTGGCACATCACTTTTGAAAATCCAGAATTTTAACACTGCTCTTTATTTCTAACTGTGAGACAAACTAAAATAGTAAAGTTGTTTTTAAAGGAAGTTGATGGTTTTGACTGGCAAAACTGCTGTTCAGGTTTGATGTGGTTGACAGCTGTATAGCTTATCTGATTTGTTAGTTTACTATTCGTGGTGTCCAGGTTTGAGTTTTAAAGTCAGAATCTATGAATGATGTTAACCTTAATTCTACCCAATCTCCAAATTGTGGGATGGTTTCTTTCTAAAATATGTTTATACAAGCTTATCATTTTTTGCATTAACTTTTGATATCTGATAACAGTATTGGTTTTATTTTTTGCATTGCTGCGGATTGAATTTATAGCCTCGTGTGTGCTGAGCAAGTGCTGTATTGCTCAGCAACATTCCCAGCCCAAGGTTTTGATAGTCAGATTTTTTATTGATTTTACTGAAAAAAATATTTCTTTACATGACTCCTAGTTTTTAGTTCATGTAGTTATGATTGGATCAGCAAAGTAAATACTGAAGTGCTTCAAGGACAGCAAGGTATTTTTATTACATGAAGCTTGGGGTTTCAGCTGGTTGTCCCCCCCCATGTTGGACTCCTCATACGCACACACAGAGAGTGGCATAGCAAACCCCTTTCCTTTCATCCAGTTTCTGCAGTTATCAGCTCATAGCCAGCCCTGTTTTATTTGTCCCTGGAAATTCCAGATGTCATATCACTTTTGGCTATTAAATGCTTCAGCTGGGTGTGGTAGTGCACGGCTGTAAGCTTAGCACTTAGGAGCCTGAATGAAGCAGGAGGATTGCACGTTTGAGTCCAGCCTGTCTCCAAATGAAGAATAGAAAAAGGGCTGGGGTTGTAGTTCATTGTGAAAGGGTCTGAGTTCAGTCTATAGCTCCTCGGTCCAGGTTTCTTTCTTTCTTTTTTTTTTTTTGCAGTACTGGGGATCGAACTCAGGATCTTGCGCTTGCCAGGTAGGCTCTTGTTGCACTGAGCTACATCCCAGCCCCTGGTCCAGATTTCAGCATGTGTTTCTTAATGACTTTTCAAAACAGTAAACACAAATATCATTGTCAGGAAAAGGAATAATTCCTTAATAGCCTTGAGTATCTAGCCATTACTTTTTTTTTTTTTTTTTGTGGTACTGGGGATCGAACTCAGGACCCTGCCCTTGCTAGGCAAGCGCTTATTCCACTGAGCTATATCCCCAGCCCCAGCCTTGAGTATCTAGCCAGTGTTAAAATTCTCTTGTCTCAGAATTTTTTTTATTTTTAAACTTGTTTTTTTCATAATTTTTTCAGCAGTTTGAGTTAGGATCTAAATGCCGCGTCTATGCATTGTGACTAGTTAATTTTATGTATTTGCTTTTGAGTGAGGCTCTAGCTCTGTAGCCCAGGCTGGCCTTGAGTTTGCTGCTGCCTCAGCCTCTGGAATGCGGGATAACAGGACGAGGCCGCCGGTGAACAGCTGTGGTCTCTTAGTCTATAGGCTCCTCTGCGTCATTTCCCCCCTGATGTACTTACGGATGAAACCTGGCAGTTTGCTCTCCGGAGTAGTACTGTGCCTAGCTTGACTTGACTCTGTGCTGCAGTCTAACAACGCAGAGTCCGCCTGCGCAGAGGGGCAGTCGGGTTCGGGTTTGGTTCAGTTCGCAGGAAGACTGAGTGGGGGCAGCCAGATGAGGAGGAGCAGTCCTCCCGGCAGCCCTGGTGCTCAGTGCAGGGAGTCACTGCGTTTGGCCCTGAAAACTGTTGGCAGTGTAATTCTGTGACTTCATTCCTTATTCTCCTGCTATAAAGAGAAATTTCTCTTCGTTCATTATTTGGTCACCTCTAAGAATAGCTCTTACGAAAAATGGAGGGTAAACTAGGTATGGTGGTGTGCACCTATAATCCTAGCACTGGTGGCCGAGGCAGGAGGATCTCAAGATCAAGGCCAGTCTGGGCTCTGCATGCAGTGAATTCAAGGGTAGCCTCGATTGCATCGTGAGGTCCCCTTTCAAAAACCAACCAGAAAAAGAGTAAATACAAAAGATGGAGTAAATACTTAGTGCTCTGTTTACTAGATTTTGAAATGAGGAATTGAACATCTTACAGTCTTTCAAAGTAGCTAATGGGTTGTATGTGTTTGTCATTGTACGCTCACACCCTTGAATGTATTTTATATGGTCTACTGTAGATATTGTCCACAGTGATGCTTGGTGTTTTCATCTTTTTCGTTATTTTGAGACAGGGATCTTGCTGTTCAGTGTAGGCTGACTTTGTCCCCCAGGCTGGCCTCAAACTCACAGAGATCCTCCCACGTCAACCTCCCAAGTGCTTGGATTACTGGAGTGCACCAGCACACCGAGCCTGTATGTAACTTTATACTAACAATTTTTTACTAAGTGGCACAAAACCCTACCTGTGCAGTGATTCTGTTGCTGTTTATCTTTTTTCGAAGGGGGTCTTGCTCTGCAGCCCATGCTGGCCTAGAATGCCTGATCCTCCTGCTTCACCTTCCTGAGCATGCCAGCACAGCAGGCTAGTTTTCATTTTGAGTACAGTATTTGCTAAGTTACATGGATGTCCAGCGCTTGTCAGGTGGGCTTTGTGTTGGAGGGTTTGGCCCAGCAGCAGGCTGGCATAGTGCTCTGAGTTTGTTGAAAGTTGCTGGCTGTGTGGGGGTGCAGTGGGTGAGGTGCAGTTAGTGCATTTCACCTTCCAGGGCGTAACCCAGCATAAGTTGGGGAGCAGCAGTATTTCTTTTGAATATTGATTCATGTACCTGGATTGTATGCTCAGAATAAAATAAGAAATTTTTAAATTTCTTATTAAGAAATTAAAAGAAGCTTCCTTTGACTTCCTACTATAATTAGCATAAAATCCCAATTTCCTGCGCAGTTTTCCAGGCTCACAGTGCACATTTGTGTGCATTGACAGTGGTTTTCCTGGAACATGTGTGGCTGCGTCAGGGGATTGCTATTGACCCCTCCACCTGGGATGTACTGTACTGCTCTGCATGGCCAGCTCTTTCTCATCTGTAAGCCTCTGCTTAACTGAACTTGCAGTTCATTTGGTTCTTAACTGAACTCTGCTTGACTGAGCTGTGCGGTTCAGGCTGGTCTTGAACGCACTAGCCCAGGCTATCTTCCAATTTAGCAGTCCTGCTGCCTCAGCCTCCCCGGTCCTGGGATTATAGGCAAGCCCCTCCATGCCCAGTTCAGTTTCTTTTAAGTCAGGTTCTCCTGTTACAAGTTCAGATGCTGCTTTTAGCCTCCATTTTAGTAATTTATCTTCTTTTTTTTTTTTTTTGCGGTACTGGGGATTGAACTGAGGACCTTGTGCTTGCCAGGCAGGCACTTATTCCACTGAGCTATATCCCCAGCCCAGTAATTTATCTTCTTACCCTTGCTTTTTCTTCAACAAGAATTGTACTGCGTGAAGGCAGAGGTCATATTTATTCACCCTCTGTGTGACTGGTATGTGGAGTGCTCTAGTGTACACAGGACCATGTTCCTTGTCTTAGCGCTTTTTAGAGACTTCGCATGGCCTGTGATCAGAGCTCCTGAACAGGTCTTGCAAGGGCTGGCCTCTTGCCACATTTCCGGTTTCTTCTGACACCCAGGTTTGTGTCCTGCTGTGTGCTGTGACCTCGAGCATTGTAGACTGAAGGATTTAGGATTTAAGGTGTGGTGTTTAAGTCCTTGGGGAGTTTAAGCCATACCCTTAGGAAGAGGAGAGCCAACAACATGAGGTCTTAAAATTTCAGGGATAATGACATAAAGATCAATTTAAACTTATCGTTGGAAGATGGGTACAGTTAACAAAGGAAAAAATATTCTGTGAAGGAGAAAGTTTTGTTTTTGAAGACTAAGCTTAGCATGGATTCCCTCTTTTTCTTTCCTTTTTTTTTTGGTTACAGGGTTTTGCAGTGTAGGCTGGCCTGGAACTCTTGATTCTCTTGTCTTGGCCCCTGAAGTGCGGGGACTTCAGGCATGTGTTCACATGCTCAGCTTGTACCCTGTTTTGCAGCAGTGGTTTGAGGTGCACAGGCAGCTGTGCCCATGGGGCTATACTGACTACTGTGCCCAGCCTTGGCTCAGTGCTTGTAGGACACAGCTCCTCCACCTTGGGCTGCGGTGCTGCTCCTGTAGATGCTGTGCCAGGGTGGAGTGCTCTACAGGGTCCTGTAGCACTGTCCCTCTCTGGGACAGTGTTTATGATACCTCATAAACAGGGACATGCCTTTGATTGGCAAAAAAGGAAGTCTAAATCCAGATTGTAAAATTAAATTTTCACCCTTTGAAGTTCTTCCTTCCTTCCGTCCTTCCTTCCTTCCCTCCCTCCCTCCCTCCCTCTCTTTCTCCCTCCCTTTTTTTTTTTTTTTGAGACAAGGTATTGCTGTGTAGTCCGGGCTGGCCTTGGACTCACTATGTAGCCTATGCTGGCCTCAAACATACAGCAGTCCTCCTGTGGCAGCCTTCCAAGTGCTGGGATTATAGGTGTGCGCCACCATGCCTGGGTTTGAAGTACTTTCTATGTGCTCAGTATTGTGATTTTTTTGTATTTTCTCACTTCATCCTTAACAAAACCCCTGCTACATAGATACCATCCTCTTTTCAGATGACAAAGCCATGAGAGAATTGATCGCTGAGGTCAAGGTCGAAGTTGAAGTTGCTTAACCAAGAGGTAGGGCTGCGATTCAGGCCTCAAGATGCCTGACTCTGAAGTGCTGTGGTACCCCTAGCACGCAGGCCCTCTGTGTCACCTGTAGGTCGGCCCACCCCCTTTTCCTGTCGGCCTGGGCCATTTCACTGCTGTATTTGTGCAGCTAGCACAGTGCCCGCAACAGGGCAGGTCCATGTGAAGCAGTGTTGCACTAGTGGTTTTCAGTTAGTTTTAAAGGCCTAGTTGTGAGGAATGATGTTCCCTGAAGATTGGTAAATATGATGTGATGTTTTTTCTCTCGAAGCGGGCATTGGGAGACTTTCACAAGGGCCAGATGATAAGTGTTTTAGGTTGGAGTTGTACAATAACAGGAATGATTGTGGCTGTCCCAGTAACACCTTATTTGTAGAGACTGAATTTTTTTTTTTTTAGATACTGAAATTTGAAACAGTTCTGTGTCATTTATTCTTTGTTTCATACCTTCTTTTAATTTCTTTTTTTCCATTCTTTGAAAAGTATCTTGACCTCGTGGCCTTATAAACACAGGCACTGGGCTGGATTTGGCCCTCGGTAGGGTCTACATTTTATTATTAGAGGATATCGGACCCTCGGCTTGGACGAAGCCTTGCATTGTTTTGTTTGCCAGCTTTGACACGCTCCGGTCTGTGCTGAGGAGCTGCTCCAGTGCTCTCAGGCTCCACACTGTGCTGGCTGTGAGGGGCTGTTGAAGGCATTGCTCATTATGACAAATGAGTAAAATAAAGCCTGCTCTTTTCATCAAGAAATTTGCTTTATTTTTCTTCAAATGAAATGTGCTTCCTCCCCCTGCCTTTTTGAGCCTTATTATATTGCCGAGGCTTGTCCTGAGCTCCTGAGCTCAGGCAGTCCTCATGGCTCAGCCTGCTGTCTAATAAGATTACAAGTACATGCCACTGTGCCTGGCTTGTTTGAAAAAAACATCCTATCCAAGCGTGAATTTTGATGTTTTATGTTTTCCCTTTAATTTTATGTACTTCAATAATGATTTAATAGAAAGGGCTACGTGGAGTCAGGAAGACGTGGGCACACCTAGCTGTGTAACTTTGCAATATTTATTTATTTTTACTAAACTATTTATTCTTCCTGAATTGTAAAGCTAGTGGCATTTCTTAACTCTGTTTGCTGTTAGTGGGTACTCGAGGTGATGTCAATAAACCGTAAATTAAAGAGCAGTAAATAGGCAGTACATTAAGGAGAAACCGGGAAGTGGGGCAAGGCAAAGTGACACAAACATTAGAAAATGGGCAGTCACAGATGTGGGGGCGTATGCCTGCAATTCCAGCCTTTGCGAGACTGAGGCAGAAAGGTTGAGAGTTCGAGGCTAGTCTGTACCACATAGTGAGTTCTAGGCTGGCCTGAGCTGCATAGGAAGACCTTGTCTAAAAACCTCCACGGTCTCTGTAACCCTGAAACAAACAGCTGTAATACTTTCAGATATGATCCAGGTGCATACATAAGATGAATGAGCTTTCTGATCTTGTTCTATTTTGTGAAACTAGCATGAAAGTGTGTGCATTAATAGCAAGGTAGGGAGAGTGGAGCTCAGTTTTCTGGTCGAGTTGCCTGGGTTGTGGGCATCCTCGTCAGCCCTGCTCTGGTCCCCTTGGCAGGGCTGGGCTCTGTCTGCGGCACTGGCCGGGAAACCTGTGGAGGGCCAGGTGCAGCAGGGTGCATTATGGGTATGTTTCGAGTGGTAACTATATTTAATTTAGTCCGTCCCCAGTCATTTCATAGTGAGGTTTTTAATCAGAATGAGAATAGCAAAAAAACAGCAGAGCAAAATGTACTTTGAAAATTCAAATAAAATTTATATACATAAAGGTACAACTCATCAAATTTGAATTTTAAATCATGTTTCCAGAGGATTAAGAAATTGTGCTGATTCCTGACCCAGCTTGCCTAGAGCATAACACAGTGTGCTTTCATTTCCATCTTTAGGGCTGGGGATATAGCTCAGTGGAATAAGTGCCTGCCTAGCAAGCGCAGGGTCCTGAGTTCGATCCCCAGTACTGCCAAAACCAAAAACAAACAAAACAAAACAAAAAAAACGAAAAGAGCTTCATTTCCATCTTTATTGGTCCATGTCTGCAGCACGTAGTGGCTGCCCCCACCGCGGTGGCTGGTGCCTAGACACAGCACGTCTGAGCACTTGCCTCCCTCCCTTTCCACTTGCACCATCTCATGATGCCCTTTGCTTGCAAAAGTTATCTCCCTTTCCTGATGCTTTTAATTTCGCTCTTTAATTATACTTTGGGTTTCTCATACGAGAGAAACTAGGCAATATCTAAGCTTCCGTGTCTGATTTATTTCATCTAATGTTATGTTCTCAAGGAGCACCTGTTTTCATACAGATGACGGAAGTTTACCCTTCTTTATGGCACAGTAGGACTCCACTGCATATATATACCACATTTTCTTTTCCATCATTTGTTGACAGGCTGCTTCCAAGATTTAGCTATAATGACTTGTGCTGCTGTTTTATAGGGTGTGCAAGTGTATGCACAATCATTTCTTAAGCTGTAATTTATGTAACTGGGAAGTTTTGCACAAGTGCAGGTTAGAGTCATAGTGTAGAATCAGTAGGGGGATTTGATGGTAGAACTGTTTGCACCTTTATTGTGAGTTTATTCTCTACGTGAGATTTGTGGATAGTCTAATAAGCAAAGTTTGTAAAACACATCAAGATAAAGAAAGGTGATTTTTAATTTAATTTCTCTAGTACTAGAGATTGAGTCCAGGGCCTTTATACTGAGCTACATTCTCACCTTTCCCCTGCTTCACCACCCCTTTTCAACTTGGAAACAGAGTCTTGCTCTGTGGCCTTGAACTCCCAGTCCTCCTGCCTCAGCCTCCCAGAGTGCCAGCATCCTGTATGGAATGCCCTTTTTTTGTTTTTTGTACTGAGAATCGAACTCGGGACCTTGTGCTTGCTAGGCAGGTGCTTGTGCTGCTGAGCTATATCCCCAGCCCCTGGAATGCCCTTTTTGAATACTCCCTTTCCAAAGATTTAAAAAGCTGAACCTTACGTAAGATTTGGTTACTTAATAGATTAAATATGCAGATGTTTCCTTAGTTTGGCCAGTGCCTACCACCTCTCACATGGTTCTTTAAAATAGGATTTAACATGGCCTCATATTAATCTTTAACAGAACTGTTTAATAGTTAATGTTCATCCTGAGCTGTTTCTATATTCAGGAAACTTGGCTTGAAAAGAATGAAGGGAAACGAGTTTTATTCAGTTTGACCTTTGAGCTTTATTTTTTCCAGAAATATATCTTAAACTAATTACTGTGACTAATACCAACATAGAAACATTGTTCCATTTTGTGGTACTGGAGATTGAATGGAAATACTGTTTCTGATACTTGTTAGCCTAAAAGTGTTGGGTACATGTTACATTTTGACAAGGTTTTCAAAGCCTTTATATAGGGAAAAAAGGTGGTATTTTAAGCACAGTAAGACTAGAGTCTGTAGGACAATTATCTTAACGTTTTTGCGTAGGAGATGAGCTCTCAGTGTCGCCCAGGCTGGCATTGAGCTGCTGGGCCCGGGACACCCTTGTGCCGCAGCGCCCTGAGTAGTTAGGAGGCTGTGCACTTGTAAAACTTCACCAGCCCCCCCCCTCCTCTCGCTTCCTTTCTTGTTTTTTTTTTTTTTTTGAGGCAGGGTCTCATTATGCAGTTCAGGCTAACCTTGAGCTCGCTTTATAGCCCAGGCTCGCAACGATCCTCCTGCCTCAGGCCCCCTAGTGCTGGGATTATAGTCGCGCACCACCAGCCCTGGCTCTCCTCTCCTTCTAGTTTTGGTACTGGGGGTTGAACCCAGAGCCTGTGCATGCTGCACATGTGATCTTCCTCTGAGCTACATCCCCCAGCTCCAGCCCCCCCCATTTGTACAGTGTTGGGGATTGAACCTGGGTCTTGGCACTGAGCTACGTCCCCAGCCCTTCTCCTTTTTTAAATTTTTTTTTTTTTTTGGAGACAGTATCTTGCTGTGTGGTTCAGGCTGGCCTTGAGTTCACTGTGTAGCCCAGGCTGGCCTTGAACTTGCAGTGATCTTCCTGCCTCAGCCTCCCGAGTGTTGGGATTACAGGAGTGTGCCACCATGTCTGCTGTGTCCCATTCTAGACACATGGATAGAGGGCCAATGAAATACATGAGGACCGAGGTGCAGGACCCCCACCTTGGGAGCTTATTTTCAGGAGGGGGTATAAAGAAGGTGGTGGAGTCCCGTGTACAGTAGTGACCTCTGTGCAGACCGTTAGCCAGAGAGTGTGCTGGCAGCGGAGATCTGCGAGGGATGAGTGGGTCAGGACAGAGTGTGGCACCAGCTACAGTTGGGGGTGTGCTGGCCAGAAACATCCCTGGTCATGGTTTGTCAGGCAGTTGTCTTCCCAGTGAGGGACTTGTGCAGCTGACCCAGTGGGCTCTGGGACAGTGTGGGTGCTGCACCTCTTCAGTGTGTGCACTGAACCCACACAGAGAGTGGGTGGTATATGTATTACTGTTTTTTCCTTGTGGAGGATGGGATCTCACTGTGTAGTGCAGGCTGGCCTTGAACTCACAGGGATCCTCCTGTCTCAGCCTCCCAAGTGCTGGGATTATAGGCATGTGCCATCACACACAGCTAAATTGATTTGTTTTAAATGTAAAAATGAGTTTATTCCCAGTTTGTCCAAATTGGGAGGGCAGCTACACTGCCCCCAATGTTTTGAAGCTTAACAGCAAACATTAATTTGTTAGTAATATTGCAATGATATAATCATTAAATTATAGTATAGCCACAGATAATTTTTCTGGAGTGCTGTGTGAGACATATTGTTCTATTTTGTAGATGAGGAAATTGTAAGGCAGGTTGAGTAACTTGCTTAAAAGTACATAGCCAGAATGGTGGTGTAAGCCTATGGTCTTTATTAACAAATAGCTAGGCGTGGTTGGCACACACCTGTAGTACCAACAATACTGGGAGGCTGAGGCAGAAGGACCATAAGTTTGAACCCAGCCTGATAATCTAGCAACTTGGTGAGATCCTGTGTCAAAATAAAACAGTGCAAAAGGGGTGGGGCTGCAGCTCAGCGTGGAGTCTTTGCATTGGATCCCCAGTACACGTTGAAGTTTTTGTCTGCAGATGCACACAGAGAGTGGCTGGGAGCCTGGGGCTGGCTATGATGGGGTGGAACAGAAGCGCAGCCCCTCTGGGCCTGGGTGGGTGCTGCAGTGAGTGGTGGTGATGTTGCCCGGCTCCCGTGCATGGTTCCGCTGAGGGACTCCTAGGGCATCCGCGCTCCTCAGGAGAGCCGTGTGAAGGCAGTGTGGCCCGGCCCTTTTTTTCCTGGAGGAGGCAGTGTGGGGCTGCTCCAGTGCAGGGAGCAGCACTGGGGCGTGGGCTCTGCTCTGCTGGCCACACCAAGCTGGTGCTGGCCTCAGACTCCTGTCTGTCCTCCCTGAGGTGGCAGTGAGAACAGCTGTATCTCCCTGGAACTGTGCGGTGGGCGACTGCCTGTGGCCTGGAGGGACGCCGTCACATGCCTTCCAGTCTGTAGGCCAGTGAGGCAGGCGTGGGAGGGTGGCTCGAAGAGGAGAGGGCCAGTTGCTCCTTCCTTGCACCAGGACTGTGTGCTTCGGGTTGTCTAGCCCAGAGCCGTAGGCACTTGCAGCTCTGTGGGATTCTGTGGTGAGGCTGCTTTCCAGGTCTTAGCTGACGGAGTCCTGCTCCCAGGTAACACCGCTAGGCGGGTCGTCGAAGGGGCTTGGGCAAGCCGGGCGTGGTGGTGCATGTCTGTAATCCCAGCACTAGGGAGGCTGAGGCAGGAGGATTGTCATGAGTTCGAGACCAGCTTTAGCTACAAAGTGAGCTCATGGCCAACCTGAACTGCATAGCGAGACCCTGCCTCAAAAAGATGAAAAAGGGGGGGGGGCTTGGGCAGGAGTGGGTGTCAGGATGTACTGTGTGTCAGGGGTGGGCCCCCTAGGACTGTCTGCTTTGGAAGGATGACATCTGTGCTGTCTACTATCTTTGGGGACGCGGTGGCCTAGCCATGCAGACTCACTTTATGCTTGTCCCAGGCATCTTGATCCTGACAGCAGCCTGTGTCCTCAGCCTCGCTGGCACCCTGTGGCACCCTGCCTGCCGCTCTCTTCGTGGGGTATTTGGCTATTACTTATTTTTGTAAAGTGGGAAATTTCTCCAGGGAAATACTTTTTCAGCCTTCATCTAAGGATGAGGGCATGAACCTTCTGTCTTTAGTTTCTAAGTGGAAACAGCATTTAGGAGACAGGCCCCTGACCATGTGGAAAACCCTTTAGTGTACCAAGCACTTCACTGGGTGGTGCTGGTGATGGGGAGAGCAAGGGTGGAGACCCCATAAGCTCAAGGGACGGGGTGGATATGCGAGTGTCTCCTGTTAGAGCTAGAGCAAAATGCGTCATTTCTGTTTTATAAACATCAGGCTAGTGGGTCTCTTCTAAAAATCAGTAAACAGTAACTAGAAAATAAATATTTTAATTTTTCTTGGTGCATCGTTTCCATTTTGATTTCTTCATATGAACCGGGTAAAGTGGAATGAAAATAGATTTTGCTAATGATAGCTGTAGATGGTGACTAGCATCTTTTCATAAAGTACTTATTTGTGCATTATTTCAGCACTTTTTTTTTTTTTTTGAGACAGGGTCTTGTGTAGTTCAGGTTGTCCCTGAACTCACTATGTAGCCCAGGGTGGCCTTTAACTCATGGTTGATCTTCCTGCCTCAGCCTCCCAAACGCTGTGATTATAGGCATGGTGGCCTATTCCTGGCTTTGTGTGTGTGTGTGTGTGTGTATATTGTTGTTGGTTTGGAGACAGGAGCTTGCTCTGTAGTTCGGGTTGGCCTTCAGCTCATTATGTATCCCTGACTGGACTCAAGTTTGTGGAGCTTGTCCTGCCTCAGCCTCCTGAGTGCTGGGATTACAGGCATCCCCTGGGGACTTTACACATTCCTGAAAGGTATTTTTGTTTGGTATAGAAATCATATGGAAGTTGGGTGTGGTAGGTACATCTATAATCCCTGTACTCTGGGAGGCTGAAGAGGATTGTAAGTTGGAGCTGAGAGTGGAGAACTTAGATACTTAGTAAGACCCTGTCTCAAAATGATAAAATAAAAAGGGGGTGAGGTGGGGATGTAGCTCAGTGCAAAGGTAAAGGCCAGCGAGAGAGAAAGAGAGAGAGAGAGAAATTCAGACTGAAAATTGTTTCTTTTCAGCATTTGGAAGGTACTCTACTGCTCTCTGCTTTTGTTGTTTTTGCTGAGAAGCTTGCCAGGAGTTGGTCATTCCCCTGGGGATGATACATTTCTCCCCTTTTGTTTTTTCCTCTGGTTTTTGCTAATCTGCAGATTGATTACAATGTAAAAGACATGGATTTCTTTATTTGTGTCTATGGCTTTAGCTCAGTACAGCCATGGGTCGGCCCCTTGCTCCTCCTGCAGACTCTTCCTGCCTGTGATGCTGCAGTGAGTGGGTTGTAGCCTGCTGCCATCTGCACATCACCTGGTCCTCCACTTTTTCCCTAACTTGTGTCTCTTTGTCTTCCTGTAGTGGTTTCTGAGTAATTTTTTCAAATCTTTAATTCACTATTTCCTCTTTATATTTAAGCTGCTATGAATTTACTTATTTTTAACTAATTTCTACAAATTACGGGTTTTTTTTTTTTTTTTTTTTTCTTTTTGAGACAGAGTGTTGCTATGCAGTTCAGGCTGGCCTTGAGCTCACTTTGTAGCTCAGGCTGCTCTCAAACTCGCAATGATCCTCCTGCCTCAGCCTCCCGAGTGCTGGAATTAATAGGTGTGAGCCACCATGCCCAGCAGTTCTGGGTTTTTAAAACTGTGCTCATTTTTGATAGTACTTGTGGCTTGCAATATTTACGGTCTATTTTTTCTAAATCATTTCAATTATTCTATAATTCTAATACCTGAATTTTGATGGTTGACGCTTGTGGTTTATTGTTTCTGGTCTTTTGTGGAAGGTAGTTGGGGTTTGTTGGTTTCTTGCGTAGGTGCTCTTGTTGGGTTAACTGTGAGCCATGGCCCAAACACAGGAGCAGCCTTTTCCTGAGGGGGTGCATGCTTCCCTCCCGGAGGAGGTCCCTGCTCACTGAGACCCTCTCAGTCCCTAGAGAGTGCAGCCTCCTCTCCTGCCTTCCATCCTGAGTTGGGTCAATAATCACCTTGTTTTGTATCTTCTGTTTAGCCCTTGAAGGTTTCCTGCATCTCTTATGCAAAGAACATTCGTTTTTATGGGAAAATGATACTTGAGTGGTAGTGCCTTGCTGGAGACGTCAGATGTTATGCACTAGTAGTGAAAATTGTGCTCGCGAACTTGTTTCAGATGCACGAAGGCATATTCAGGTCTAAGGCCAGTCTAGAAGTGGGGTGTGGGGTGTGGGGTGTGGGATGGGGCATTGGGTCCTAAGGACAGGAAGAGCTCATACAGCTTGGCCAGCACAGGAGATGTGGGGGAGTCGGTACTTGCTGTAGAGCTCACTTTTATCCTCTGTAGATGGGCACATGCCCGGTGAAGTTCCTCTGGAGCTAAACTGTGTGCTTGTAAGGTTCTGTCTCACTGTTCTGTTGTATTACTTTAAACAGCATTTATTTAAGATTTGCTCTGTCCAGAGTGTCAGAAGTAAAGTTCTGGAATAGCTGTTTTCAGTAAGTTGCAGTCTGGTGTTGAACTAAGAATTGATTTGGCGAGACCCTGACTCAAAATTAAAAATAAAAATAAATGGACCACCATCTCTACTACCCATCCCAGCACAACCAAAAAGCCTAAACAGAAGAGACAGGACAGACCAGCCACGGTGACTGTTACGGTTGATACATTGTGTCAACTTGGGGAATCTAGAGGTTTAGCTGAGTGACTCAGGAGGAAGCTGGGGTGCTTACTTTGTATACATCCTGAGCCTGTGGAAGAGGAGGGCATGGAGATTGTGTGAGAGGTTCACACCCCCTGGGTGGGGGTAGCCTGTTTACAATCTTGGGGAGAAAAGGAGGCTGCTTGCAGCCATTCCACCCTTTTGCTGTGGTCCGCTGCCCTGAACAGTTTGCCCTCTGTCATGTGCCACTCTGCCTCTGAACCAGCCAAGTATGGACTGAAACCTCCACAAACTGTAAGCTAAATAAACCTTTCCTTCCTTCATTTTGGGCTTTGGGTATTTTGTCTCAGCAACGAGAAAAAAAAGGTAACCAAGACAGTGGCACACATTTGTAATCCCAGTCCCTTGGACTGCAAGGTGAGACTGTGTTTATAGAAAAAGAATTGAGGGCACTGAACAGTGAGACAGAGCATGAGTGTGTGTCCCTGTCCCTCTACCAAGGAAGATGCCTAGGTCACAGCCGGCACATGTTCTTCCATTCTTCCTTCTGCAGAGAGTCAGCCTTGGAAGATCATGGTGATGCTCTAGCCGCGATCCCGACCATGTTTTCTGTATGTGCTGCACTGTACCCAGGCAGAGATGAGCTCAACCCCACCCAGCCCGTACTGGGCGTTGGACTGGGGTGCCCTGCCACTGAGCCGAGTCCCAGCTCTCTGTGTTTTATTAGTCTTAAACCAAGGAAGTAGATAATGGTATGGCTCTCATCTTTCAGACGAATGGAGACCTCCAGAGATGAAGACGTGTGCCTGAGGGTACACAGCAGTCTGAACTCTAGGTCTGAGTCCCACGTGTCTATTAACAGTGCTGTGAGGGTGGTGGGTTTTTGTTGGCACTGCAAGGCAGGCTTTGTATGCGTCAGCAATAACAGACAGATTTTGGAAATATAACAGGCAAGAGTGCCCTGAAGTTAACTGGAATGTGTTCTGTTCAACAGATGGTTGGCTTGTCTTCAGTTGCCTCACACAGGGTTGGTTTTCAAAGCCACACCCATGTCTGTTTCAAGAATATTGGTGTAGAGGTTGAGTTAAAGTGAGAAATCTCACTGAATACTAGTGCTCAGTATGTTGATTGAGACAACACAGTAATTTTACATACAGTATAAAACAGCAAAACAAGATGAGTTTATGATAGGATGTTACCTGGTTTTTTTTGTTGAGACAGGTTCTTGCTATGCAGTCTAGGCTGGCCTTGAGCTCACTTTGTAGCCAAGGCTGGTCTTAAACTTGCAACAATCCTCCTGCCTCAGCCTCCTGAGTGCTGGGATTACAGGCAAGGGCCACAACGCCCAGCTTTGTTTGTTTGTTTACTTATTTTTAATTAATGCATTTTAAAACTTTTAGTTGGTTAAACTTACTGTTCTTCAAGTTTCTTTTTCTTTATGGTTTTTTGAGACAGGGTTTCACTATGTAGTTCAGGCTGGCCTTGAGGTCTTGGTGATTCTCCTGCCTCAGCCTCTGGAGTGCTGGGATTACAGATGTGGGGTACCACACTTGGCCCTTTTCTTGAAATTTATCAAATAAATGTTTGGCATGTTATTTTTATATTCTCAGCAGATACACGAATAATTAAAGCTGGGTGTGGTGGTGCACACCTGTAATCCCAGCACTCGGAAGGCTGAGGCAATTGTGAGTTCGAGGCCAACCTATGCTACAAAGTGAGCTCAATCCCAGTCTGAATTGCACAGCGAGACCCTGCCTCAAAAAGACAAAAAAAAAAAAAAAGAACAATTAAAATGTGCACCATTTTCAGAGCATCTGCTGTGTGCCGGGCATTGTGCTATGTGCTTTACACCTGTTGTTTCTCTTCCTCGCCCCTTCTCTTCCCTTACGCTGTGCAGGAATTGAACCTGGGCCTCATGTGTGCCAGCAAGCACTCTCCTGTGAGCTATAGTCTCCAACTTGAAAAAAACAAAAAGTTACGTTGAGACAGAGTCTTGCAAAGTTGTCCTGCCTGTCCTCAAACTTGAGATCCTCCTGCTTCAGCTTCCCAACTAGCTGGGATTACAGGTGTGCACCACCATGCGTGGTTACACTTCTTTAATTGCGTGGCAGTCTTGGAACCTGTGCCTGAGTGCATTTTATCACAAATGAGGAAACTGTGGCACACAAGGTGAGGAATGTTTTCGTGGCTGACAGCTGTAGACCGTGAAGCAGTGGTAGGCACTGCTGGCACACAGGCAGTGGCACGTCCAAGGGCCAGAGGGGAGACAAGGCTCTAAGACTGCGGGAAGGCACTGATAGCAGGGAGATGCTGGGATCATCCATGGGAATGAGACCTGGGGTGAGGGAGAAGTGTTTACTGTCACAGCGGCCCTGGGCAGCGTGTGCAGCATGGCTGCCAGAGATTGCCGTTTTTTGGAACACTTCATTCATCCCATGTCTGTGAAGGATGACTTTCTTTCTAAAAGCAGAAGAAGGCTTGCAGATGAGAATGTGTAAAATGTTGGAATAGTTCATTGAAAAATAAAATCATAGATGATATTTTGGGATAAAAGGCCAATAGCTGTATCATTTTTTTCAAACTTGAGTAAAGATATCAAGATGTACAGACAGAAAAAGGAAATGAATAGTGCTATGGTAACTTCAGCTGTAAATAAATGTGGAAAGAAATACAGTCAGGGAGATGTTAACTGAGGCAGATACCTTGTATCGAGCAGGGGGATTTTCTTGGTGCTGTTTACTTCCTTTGCAGAGGTGTGAGCCTGAAAGGAACCTCTGCACGTCTGGCTGTCCCTTGCTGGTAGTCCCCAGTGTCACTTGGCTTGGTGGAGCGTTTGTTTGGAGATGTCCTGTTGGCATATTTCACAGAGCAGCTGCTTTTGACCTCTGGCAGTGGGCAAGGGCCTTGAGCTGCGCTTTTCCAGAGGGCCTCACTCTCCGAGATGTGTTTTTGCTGTGCTACTTCATTCGATGGTGCATTTCATGTTTATTGTCTTTTAAACTATGCTGTAGCTGGGCAAGGTGGTACATATCCATAATTCCAGCATTGTGGAGGCTGAGGCAAGAGAATCCCATTTGAGCCCAGCCTGGGCAATTTAGTATCTCAGCAATACCGTTATAAAATAAAAATATTCTTAAAAGGATAGGGGATGTGGTTCAGTCATGAAAACCTTAGGTTGAATCCCCAGTGCCTAAACAAAAACAAAGCATAAAACCATCCGTAGTTTTGCGAGTGTTCTGAACTGATGTATGGAAACCCTTGGCAGCGTGTCCTGTTCCTGGGATCTATGTTGAGGTGCTTCCACAGAAGCAGAGCACTCTTACTTGAGGCCCAGGCTGCCTGGGGCCAGGGTGGGAGACCTTCCTGGGACAGTGTCTTGGTTACTTTTCTCTCGTTGCTGAGACAAAATACCCAAAGCCCAAAATGAAGGAAGGAAATGTTTATTTAGCTTACAGTTTGTGGAGGTTTCAGTTCATACTTGGCTGGTTCAGAGGCAGAGTGGCTCAAGGCGGAGAGAAAACTGTTCAGGGCAGCAGAGCACAGCAAAAACCACAAGCAAAAAGGGTGGAACGGCTGCAAGCAGCCTCTTTTTCTCCCCTACATTGTAAACAGCCTACCCCCACCCAGGGGTCATGAACCTCTCACACAGTCTCCATGCCCCCCTCTTCCACAGGCTCAGGATGTTTACAAAGTAAGCGCCCCAGCTTCCTGCAAAGCCACTTTAGGTGCAGTTAAGACAGGAGTGCCTCTTCCTAAATACTCAGTGGAAAGGATAAACTGCATTTCCTTCGAAGCGCATGCTGGCCCTGCTGGGCATCGGTCTTCTCTCTGGACGGCCACTTTGCGGCCCACCCTGGGCCCGGCAGACTTCCTTCTCGACCCCAGCTGTGCGGGGCCTCAGTGTGTTGTCGTGCTTGGCCCCCAGGGACCCGCGCAGTGTGGCTGTCTTGCTCCTGCTCTCCACGTTGCTTTCTCCCCAAACAGAAAATGCCTGACTTCCATGGTTTGGGTCTGCAGCCTTGTAGCTTTATGGTTTCAGAAGCACCTATGTAATACACATGAAAGCTTTTCTTTTTAGCTGTTTTGGTTTTTTTCTCCCTCTCTTCTTCCCTTCCTTTCTGCTGGGATTGAACTCAGGGCCTTGTGCGTCCTTTTTTTTTTTTTTTTTTTTTAATGAAAAGATGATACAGAAATTTTAACATTTCTCTCAATACCTAAAGGATTAGTACTTTTTAAAAAATGGGACATAGCCAGGTGTGGTGGCGCACGCTTGTAATCTCAGTGCTCGGGAGGCTGAGGCAGGGGGATCATTGTGAGTTTGAGACCAGCCTGGGCTACAAAGTAAACTTAAGGTCAGCTTGAACTGCATAGCGAGACCCTGTCTCAAAAAAAAAAAAAAAAAAAAAGGACATATATTTGAGAGCTGTTGACTTTAATTTAGATAGATTAAAAATAACTTTAGGGAATTTTAACCAAGATTTCTGCTCTTTTAATTAATTATTTTTTATTTTAAAGAAAATAGTACCCAAAAAAAGAACAATAGCAAGATACAACACAAAGCAAGGACGTTAAAAATGATACAGGGTTTCTACCCAAATCATAGGGATTAACAGTGGTTGTTATATTACATTTTGTTATTTTCAACAAAGTTGCTTAGATTACCCAGATATAAGAATAGAAGATTGGTCAAAATGATTAAAGAGGATAAGTAATAATTTAAAAGAACATTAGAGACAATATATAGTGGCACTAGGCAGGATTTAGGAATTCACCATTGGTTGTTGTACTACAATTTGTTGTCACATAAATTGGTATCTGATGGTTTGTGGAGGGGAATGGTTAATGATTAAAAGGTTTTTTTTTTACTTTTTTTTTTTTTTTACTATTTTGACTAATTTTGCATGTTTGTATCTGGTAATCTGAGCAAAATTTCTGCTCTTTGGACCTAATTTGCTGAGTATTTTTTAGTGCTAATTGTTTTATTCTATTTGAGGTGTTTGAACAGTGGTAATTTTATTAATCAGAATATTCAATTACCTAGAGTTTTCTGTTCAGTTGTTGTGTTAGAAATAGGCCCTGTTTACTCAGTCCCCACTTACATGAGGGACTGAGTATCTCTCTGTGAGAATCTGGAGCAGATGTGATAGACGGACAAGAAGGGCAGTGTTCCTTGGCCTTCCTCAGGGAAGGAGCTATAGCTGCTGGCCCGTGCGCAGAGTTGCCTTACTGTGCAGTGACAGCCGCAGCCCTCTCCTGGAGTGAGTGTCCTCACGTTCAGCCCACCTGCTGGGGCTGCTCCACGAAACGTCAGGCAGGCCGGGCTTTGAACTGGTAACTCCAGAGCCTGCCCTTCTGTGTTCTCACGCCTAGCTGTGGTGGAACCTGCAGCCATCCTGTAGGGCTGATGTCAGGGAGTGTACAGTGGGCGCAGAGCTGTTGGGACTGCCCACCATACCCTAGCAGACACTGTGCCCTTACTTAGCCGACAGGCAAGGGCTTGCGGAGAGGACGGGCTGGCAGACACATTACTTAGCAGATGGTGGCCTTGTTGCTGCTGTGTGTTTGGCTCTTCCATAGCTGCGTGCAGTTTTAACAAGTTATTGGCCGTTGTCTTAGTTACTTTTCTTATTGCTGAGACAGAGTACCCAACACTCACAAATTAAGAAAGACTTACGTGGCTCACAGTTTGTGGAGGTTTCAGTCCATAACTGGATCCCTGGCAGGGTGGATGGCAGAGGGGCATTGCAGAGGAGAAACAGTTCATGGTGGACAGAAGGCGGCAAATGACAAGCAGCAACCCTCTTTCTGTCTTCCATACCCTACCCAGGCTACCGGGTAGCACTCACACCCTGGGTGGGGCAGCCTTAGTCCCAGCACTGCGCCTTGACTCAATCCAAATGGCGCATCCTTGATCTTAGCGTCACATACCCTAGAGCCACCCACCTCCAAAAAGCCTCCTCTAGGACTGCATGGGGCTCTGGGGGACATCTAAATATAAGCTGTAACAGCTATGGACTATAGTATTATAAGAGCATTTTGATGATGAAATACATTTCCATCCTATTTTATAATTATTAAAGTGTATTCCCCATATGGCTCCTTTTGTCTTTTTTAGTACTGGGATCTAGCCACCTGGGGGCGCTCTACCATTGTGCTACATTCCCACCTCTTTTTATTTTGAAACAAGGACTTGATAAATTGCCCAGGCTGGCCTCAAATTTATGATCCTCCAGCCTCAGCCTTCTGAGTAGCTGGGATTATAGGTGTGTGCTACTCTCCTGGCCTGGTATTTTTTCCTCTTTTTAGGCTAGTACTATAAGCCTCTTCCTGTGTGTTTGATTAAACAGCAGGGTGCACCCCCAGCACATCCATGGAAGTGTTGACACTGCTGTTTGTTCAGTCTGCGCCTCTTGACCTAGCTGGCTTGTGCTGGGCTTTGAGGGTTTGCTGTTGGGCCTTGCACACTTGGCTGTAAGGTCGTGAGGCCTGAAGACCTCCTTTTCTCTCTTCCCTTCCTCTGGGAGTTAATATGTTCAAGTCTCCAGGCTGGCCAGTCAGAGGCAGGTAGAGCCGCTTTTGTTTTGCATATCAGTTTTGGGAATTGACGTAATTCTTAGAAATTTAAAACCCAGCCATGTCAGAGACACAAAACCCTACTTGATACACAGACCACCCATTTGCAGTATGGTATTTCTTCATGAGGGAGACAGGGGATTTGGGGTCTGTTTGTGTTGTGGCTGTTTCTGTGCCTAGGGTCTCTTGATTCCTGTGTCATCGTGACTTGTGTGAAGCAGAGAGGTGGTTTCCTTACAGCCAGGTCCTCTGGATGCAAACTGAGGGTTTGGATTAGATTTGCATTGCAAGTCTAAAATGCTAGACCTGGAAATGTGTCCTTTATTTTTTGTTTTTGTTTTTGGCTGTGTAGTCTGGGTTAGCCTTGAACTTGCTATGTAGCCCAGGCCAGCCTCAAACTCATGATCCTTCTGCCTCAGCTTCCCGAGTGCTAGTATTATAGGTGTGAGCCACCACATGCAGTGTATGGTCCTTTAATGTGTATTTATCGAGGGCCAATTATGTGTTAGCTCTGTGAGTACAATAGTTAATGAGACAGAAGAGTCTTTGTTCTAGTGGGGGTTATTCTCTCATGGGGGAGACAGTGAATGTTCTCTGGGTCAGGCCTTACTCCAAGCATTTTACATACATTACTGGTTTTTTTTTTTTTTTTTTTTTTGCGGGAGGGTAAGGGAATTGAACTCAGGACCTAACACTTGCCAGGCAAGCGCTGTGCCACTGAACTACATCCCTGGCTTCATACATTATACTGTTGTTTCATTCACATGAAAACTGACCAGGGTAGTTAAAACTTGCTGGGGTCACAGCTCCAGTGGGTGGCTAAGCCTGGAATGTAACTGTAGGAGGTCTGGCCCTGGAGCTTGCTGTGATAGTGGCGCTGAGTGCTTTGGATGGAAGCCTTATGGTGGTTTGGGAGAGCTGGGAGTTGGTTGCTCCAGGGGCCTGGTCAGAAGCTGATGTCAGAATTTGGAGGTGAAATTTGACATGCAGTCTGAACAATAAGTAGGTGGGGTCATTGTCTTCCTGGTCTGCAGCAGAGCACATCTAAAGGCTGAGGCAGGAACCTTCCTGGGTGCTTAAGGGCACTGCTGGAGTGGTGTTAGTTTATCTGGGACACACGAAGTCCAGGTGTGGGCCAGTCTGGGAAGGTCCCTACAGGCTGTGGTTGACGTCCCAGATTTTATTTTCTGGACTGTGGAAACCATTTGTGGGAATTAGTAGAGGCACAGCACTGGAATAGGTTTTTATGGAGAATGATTAGAAGAGTAGGCAAGGGGAGAGAAGCCTGGGAGAGATGCAGATGTTTGACTGGTTAGGTGTGAGAGGGCTTTAGCACCTGTCTTGGTTACTTTTCTCTCACTGCTGAGACAAAATACCTGACACCCAAAATGAAGGAAGGAAAGGTTTATTTAGCTCAGTTTGTGCAGGTTTCAGTCCATACTCGCCTGGCTCCAAGGCAGAGCGGCACATGGCGGAGGGCAAAGTTCATGGGTGGCTGAAGACAACAACAAAAGCAGCCAGAGCAGAAGGGAGGAGCTGTGGCCTGCAGACCTCTTCCTCCCTTACATATGCAAACTGCTTGCCCCGGGGCAGGTGTGGCACTCACACCCTATCAGTCGAAACTCTAAAAGGCTTTGGGGGTAGCCCGGACACACACCAAACGACACCCAAGCAGGTGCTGATTGGCATTTGGACATGGGGAGAGTTTAGGGCTGGAGGTGCAAGTAAATCAGGTTCTCAATGCTGACGGTGCATTTAACTACTTAGGAGCTTCAGAAGTGCCGGGTGCCCAGGCACCCAGTCCAGGGATTCAGCCTCCTGGCCCTGGGCTGGGTGCAGGTGTCTTGTGTTTGAACTGCCCCAGGTAACTGATACAAGGCAAGGAGGAAAGCACAGGTGTAAGCGGTACTGAAGACACGGGGGGGGGGGGGGGGGGGGGGGGGGGGGGGGGGGGGGGGGGGGGGGGGGGGGGGGGGGGGGGGGGGGGGTGGGGGGGGTACCTCTAGAAGAGGACTATTGCTAGGGAAGAGCAGTGGCTCAGAATTGGGGCACCCTAGTCGAAGAGGGGTGACAGCTAGAGGTAGGGGAAATGGAGATGGGGTGAGGTAAGCGTGGAGGAGGAATTGAAGTGGCTTTGCCTGGGCCTCCGTAGTAGGAGCTGCAGATTCATCCAGTTTTTGTTTTTGAGACAGGGTCTAACTGTGCAGTTCAGGTTGGCCTTGAGCTCACTGCCTCAGCCTCCCAAGCGCTGGGATTACAGATGTGTGCCACCACGCCAGTTTAGATTCATCCGTTTGTACCCTCCTCTTCTCTGTACCGGTGATTAAACTCACACTGTTAATTCTAACCCTCTTTACTTAACCTCTTTGCTTATTTATCACAGTACGCAAGCTGTGCCTCTGCTCAGGAAGCAGGTGGGAACTGGGCTGTTTGTGTCCCTTTCTTGGAGACTTGCAGACAAAAGCCCCTTCTTTCTAGCTCTGATTAGCTGCTCCTGCAGGGAATGCAGTTTGGGATGTGGTCACCTGCTCTAAGGCCCTCACCTCAGTCTGGGCATCTTCACTGCCTTTGCGCCTTCCTCTGTCCTTCCTCCTTCACTGCTCCAGCTCCCTGCAGCACTTCACCTTCTGACCTGCTGTGAGGTTTACTTACCAGTCACCCTCCGGCCAGGCCCCGCCCCTCTGCTGGAAGAAGCGTTCCCTGGAGCCAGTGATGTCCCTTTGGCTTGGTGGTGGGCCCAGCATCTGGATGCTGATTGGTACCTGGCTGTGGATATCTGTTGACTTGAGTGAATATATATGTATGTATGTGTGTGTGTGTGTGTGTGTGTGTGTGTATATATATATTTTTTTTTTTTTAATTTTTTTATTTTTTTTTTTTGGTGTTTTTGAGACAGGGTTTTGCTATGCAGTTCAGGCTGGCCTGAAGCTCATTTTGTAGCCCAGGCTGGTCCTGCCTCAGCCTCCTAATGGGATTCCAGGCATGCGCCACCATGCCCGGCCATTTTGAGTGAGTATTGACTCGTGGGAAAGAATAGGTGTTCCCAGTGCATTGGTGCACATTAGCAGTCGGAGCTTGAGGAAGGAGAGTCACAAGTTACAGCCCAAGCTGGGCAATTCAGTGTGACCCTGGCTCAGAATAAAATAAAAAGAATTGGCGATATAACACGGTGTGAAGGCTGTGTGTTTCATCTCTCGTGTGGAAAAAGAGGAAGGAGGAAGAAGAGGGCAGTTATGTTTACCTTTGTTGCATTTGGAAAGTTATGCAGGATTTGTTGCTTCCTCCGTGGCCTGACTGCAGGCCTCCTCCCAACCTGATAATGTCATGTTTGTTTCAGTCGTACCATTTTGGTGAATTCAAAGCTGATGAAAATATACGCAGTTTAAATAATTTCCCTTGGCCTAAATTCAGTTTTGGAATTTTTTTCTTTTTGTGAATTAATTTTCATGATTTTTTCTCTCAAGCGTCACTTACAGTTGTTCCTTCTTTGTTCTGGGTGCAGAACCCAGGCCTTTTTTGAACCCAGGGCCTTGTGGATGCTAGGCACTTGCTGTGCCATTGAGCCACACCCCAGCCCTGGGTAATTTATAATGAACAGAAATTTGGTGGTGCCTGGTTCTGGAGGCCAGGAAGTCCAAGATCAAGGCGCTGGTACCTGATGATGGCCTTCTTTTGTCAACCCTGGTGGGAGGTTGTGGAGGAGAGGTGGAGAAGAGGGCACTAGGGGCTGGGGATATAGCTCAGTGGAATAAGCACCTGCCTGGCAAGTGCAAGGTCCTGAGTTTGATCCCTGGTACTAAAAAAAAAAAAAAAAAAAAAAAAAAGAGGGGACTGAACTCACCCTTTGATAGCAACCCTCTCTGATGACAACAGTCCATTCGTGAGCAGGGGTCCTGGCCCAGTAACCTTATATTGGGCCCCTCCCAGCACTGTTGAATGAAGGTTTAAACTTCCAACACAGGCTTCTTGGGTGATGCATTCACAAAATAGCTGTCTGCCGCTGATACTGCTGAGATTGTTATGGTGAGAATTGGCAAGGCTATGAGGTCTGTATGCCTGGTGGGTGTGGGGGGGTGTCAGTTAACTCTTTAGTATAATCTTCATTCACAAGTTTTTATTTAGAACTTAACTATACACCAGTAGAAGACACTGCGAGAATTAGAAGCACGCAAACCTGGACTGTCGGTGCTGGGCTGGAAGATGGGCTTTGCTGCCCTCCTCGCTGGGTACCTCCAGGCCAGCTGTGCTGAGTGTGCTGTCTCCTTGGGTCAGCTTTGCTGTCCATCCCAGCACCAGAAGGGCAGTGCCACAGGGCTCTCAGTCCTCCTGGGTGGATGGTGTGCTGCTGGGTGGGAATGCTAGTGCTTTGGGTGAGATGGAAGCAACACCTGTGTAGTGAGCCAGGCCAGAGTTACACCAGCTTCAGCCAGCCAGTGCTGACTGAAGGAGATGGCCACAGCAAGTCTCCTGTGAGCGAGCTCATTGTTCAGCAGAGGCTCCAAGGGACCCATGTTAGCCCAGTGGGTTGGCAGCTTGTGTAGGTGCTTGGTTAATCACAGTCCCTACTTCAGAGAAAGACACAGAATCTTTGGATCTGCACTTGCCATTTGTGAAATCGTTTGTGAAGGCCACTCTACTAAAACACCTGAGTATGTATGCACATTTTTTGTAGACATAAACAAATATTTGACGTCATCATGCTGCTGGGAATATGATGTAGAGTGACCCCTTGCTTATTTCTATACCTTGGATGATGGCTTATTATGTTCTTAACCACATTTTTATTTTTTGACAGAAAAAACTCTTGGGTTTATTGTATTTCTTAGCACATGTTTTTACTACATAATGATCACATCCCTTGTGTGGAGTTGGTGCATGTCCGTATCACGTTGCCATTCTTTCCACATCCGCTTCCCTTCCCTCCATTTCTTGATCCTCTTATTGATCTGTCTTCCTACTTGTAACATCTGTCTTTTATTTTGGTCTTTATATCTTGGGTTTCTCATATGAGAAAACCGTATGGTACTTTGTGTGTCTGATTTATTTCACTTAACATTATGGTACCAAGGGGCATTTTGTGTTTTAAAACTTGTTTTCACAAGTAAAACTTCACACATATGCATGGATAATAAAGTTATGTTGGTTGTCTCTGTTCTCCACCCACCCCAGTCCCTTTTAGTCTTCATCTTTTAAGGTTTTTTGTGTATTCTTCCTTATTTCTTTATTCAGAATGCACCACCTGCATGTATACCACCGTTCTCTCTGCTTTTTTTTTTTCCATTTAAGAGTAGTATATTCTTATTTTGTGGAAACTGGACCACCTAAAAATTTTGTGTGCTCTGTGCTCAGAATTACTTTCTAGCATACTTTTTTTTTCTGTGTGGTAGTGGGGATTGAACCAAGGACCTTGGCATTGAGCTATATCCACAGCAGCCCCTGCCCTTGGTGTTTCGGAGGTCTCACTATAGGCAAAGCTGGCCTCAAAACTTCCAGTTCTCCTGCTGCAGCCTCCCAGGTGCTGGGATTATAGGTGTGCACCATCGTTCTAGCTAGCAAAATGACTTTTTATATTTTTGTCTTTTTTGAGACAGGGTCTGATTATGCAGTTCAGGCTGGCCTTCAGCTCACTTTGTAGTCCAGGCTGGCCTCGAACTCACAACAATCCTCCTGCCTCAGCCTCCAGAGTACTGGGGTTCTACGGGTGCACCACCACACCTAGCCTGCAAAATGACTTCTAAAACCTTCTAACCAGCCTTGTTACTCTTCAGGGAGCATTTGATGTTGTCTTAATAAAGCATGCGTATATATTATTTATTTTATTATTATTTTTGTACTGGGGATTGAACTCAGGGGTTTTGCACTGAGCTACATCTCCAGCCCATTGTTACTTTTTATTTTGAAACAGAGTTTTGTTAAGTCACTTAAGTTGCCCAGGCTGGGTTTGAACTTGTGAGCCTCCTCACAAATTCTTACCTCGACCTCCCAGAAGGCAGGGGTTATAGGTGCGTGCCACCACACCT
This sequence comes from Dinomys branickii, assembly GCA_004027595.1. NCBI lineage: Eukaryota > Metazoa > Chordata > Mammalia > Rodentia > Dinomyidae > Dinomys > Dinomys branickii. The sequence goes on from PVLD010006256.1 coordinate 30,727, forward strand.
GGCCACCTTTGTTTGGGATTTTTAAATGTTTTCTGCGTAGTTCTAAAAAGGAAACCTGGAGCCTGGTGCAGTGCTGCACACCTGTAACCTTAGGTGCTCAGAAGCATGAGGCAGGAGGAGGGCAAGTTCCAGGCCTGCCTGGATGAATTAGCAAGAACCTGTCTTTAAAAAAAAAAAAAAGAAAGAAAAGAAAAACTGGGGAAAAGCCCAGTGGTAGAGCACTTGCCTGGCATGAATGAGGTCCTGGGTTTGATTCCCAGCGCTCTCAGAAAGGAAAAGGAAACCTGGCACCATTCTCACAAGCTTCGGCCCGTGCGTGTGTGGCATGCAGATGTGTGTCCTAACACTCAGCTCCTGTGTTGTTCCTGTCCTTAACCTCAGCTGACCGCTACTTCAAAGCTTCCTCTTACCACTTGTCTTCCACAGGAGCTAGTTACTCCACAGCTCGGATCATTCAGTTATAACCATTAAAGTTTGAAAAAAACTGCCTGTTTTTTTGTGGTATTTTACTCTTAACGATAATCCTGCTAGGCTTCCTCACCTACAACCCTGCCCTCAGAAAAATATATAAAAAACCCAGTCAAAGCATTTCTTAGCAAACCACTCTCATCATACGCAATTTGGGACAAGTTGGAGAGCTGGTCAGTGGTAGAGTATCTAGTGTGCTTGAGGGCTTGGGTCCGCCCTGGTGGGGGTTGAGGGGAGGAGAATATAGCCGCTGATACTTGTTGGTGGGCCACATGAAGGTACTGGATGTCACTTCAAATAGGATTTGCTTTGGAGGAAAGAAAATTCTGTGGAAGTCAGTAATGTAGGCTTGTATTCCTTCAGTGTTCATTTCCTAAAATATTTTCTGAGATGTGTTATGTGCCAAGTGGTGGTTCTGAGCTAGACAGCAGGGCTGCGTTGTGCCAGCTTCCTGTGCTGCAGCTCAGTGGGTCAGCTTGGTGTTGGAGTGAGGTCTGGCGTCAGGTTGAGTTGGCCATTTAGTTACTGGGAGGGCTCTGGAACTTAGACCTCAGCCCCAGGCCTGCACTGCAACTGGAGATACCTTGCAGGCCCCTAGGGCAAATGATGCCAGTGGCCCTGGGTACGGCGGGCTGTGGCACCGTCCCTGTCAGTGTGTGTTCTCATCACTCTGGCCCCACCCTTGTCTGCTTGCGTTCTCCTTAGCTGGGCTTGGGAGAATTAGGATGGAGTGTCCAGGTGCTCATTTGTGTGGTGCACTGAGTGCTGTCTTCACAGGTGAGAAACGTCACACTGTTGAGGTCTGGCAGTGGTGAGTCGGACCCCCTGTGCTTGCTGGCCAGCACGGAGCTGTGGGCTGCACATTTGGTCATGGTGAGGAGTCCTGGCCCCACACCTGTCTCCGCTGCAGACTGCTGCTCCTCTGCTTACTGCCTGCTTAACCTTAAGCTAGTAACTGGAGTTTCTCTAGTAATGTACCATCTGGTTGGTTGATGCTGTGGTTAACAGAAAAGCAACTGTGTTGCTGTATAGAAAATACCATGCGCAAGAGTTAGGATGGGAAGCTACCAACCAACCCAACCACTTGGCATAAAGGAGAGCAAAAATAAGAGAACTCACCCAGGTAATCAGTTCCTGATTAAAAGGCACTTAGGAATGGAAGACAAAGTTGGGGGCAGGTGCTTTGTTTCCTTTTTGTTTGTTTTTTTTGAGACAGGGTCTCACTGTCTAGCCCAAGTGGGCCTTCAATTTGTGATCCTCCTGCTTGAGCCTCGCACGTGCTGGAATTACAGGTGTGCGCCTCCATGCCTGGCTGCTGTGATTAATTTTTACTTTGATTCCTGGATTCTCTCCCGTCTGGGCTGTGCTGGGACATCAGCATGGTGAGAAGTGTGCAGCAAACGGGGAGAGGGAGCTGTGGAGCCAGGCAGCCTGGGTTCAGACCCAGTGCCCCACTCCAGCTTGCTTACCTGTGTCTGTTCCTCAGCTTCATTATATGCAGGAGAATGATGATAAGTTTAAACACAGGAAGATGGGGTTTAAATCACTAGTTAGTGCATGGTAAGTGGTGACAGTTCTAGCTGTGATTATTTTAAAGGAATCTTTTTAGCAGTTTCCATCTGCAAGAGAACATGGAGAGACAAAGAATAGCAGTGATCCAGTCAAAACAATTAAAGGCTTTCACTGAGCTGGGAAGGCCCAGGAGGACCCCTGCAGCAGCCCGGAACAGTGAAGAGGCAGTGTCAGTGTAAGGTGGATGTCTCCTTTCCAGGGGAGTGGAGAGCCACATTGCTAGCATTGCTAGCCCCAGCTAGCTAGAGAGTGTCAGCAGTGAGAGTCAGAGGTCTGTGATCCTGCTGTTTTATTTGGGAACCCCACCAGAGCAGGCTCTTTCCTGCCAGCCGGTGTTAGGGAGCCCTCTCGTTAGCTACTACTGCACCTTCCCAGGCTTGGAGGGTACCCTGTCTCTGTTTCCCCACCTGAGATGCTGGCCCCTGGGTGTGCCCACTGTGCTGCATGACTCCAGCCTTTTGCAGGGTGGAGTCCTAGTTCTGGAGTGTGTCAACTCTCTGTGTCAACTCTTGTTCCTCTTCCAGAGAGGCTCCACCCTCAGCTTCATTGAGTGTGTATTGAGGATGCAGTTTCATCTTGGATTTAAACCAAACAAAGCCCTTTGCCCCAGAGAAGCTAGTTGTCCCTGTTAGCAGCTACCATGCTTGAACAGCGTCTCCACGAAGTCCCTGTTACATGTTAGAAATGTGTGGTCTCTGTTCTTCACGGCCCCACAGATTGGTGACAGAGCAAGTATTTATGTAAATAATTTTCTGCACTGAAATGGCTGCAAAGGAGGTGGAATACAGTATGGTGCAAGGAGGCTGGGCTTGGGGCCTGGACTTGGGGCAGGCTGCATGGGGCAGGAACTGTGTGAATTGGCTATGGAGGGTAAGCAGAAGTTGTGAGGTTCAGAAGGCTCAGCACTTTAGGAGGCGAATATCAACTTAGTGACTTAGTGGGTCCCTGACTCAAAATAAAATGTTGAAAAAGAGCCAGGGGGCTGCAAAAGCTCTGAGTCCAATCTCTGATACTGCTGAAAACAAACACGTGTCAAACAAACTCCACAAAAACAACAAAAAAACCCAAATGACAACAAAAACTCACTGAAATGGATATTATCAAAATCGATTATGTGCCGCTGGGTGCTGTGGCGTAGGCCTGTAATCTCAGCTACTTGGGAGAATGAAGCAGGAGGATCATGCATTCAAGGGCATCCTGGGCGATTTTGCAAGACTGTCTCAAAATAAGTGGTGAAAAGAGCTGGGATTCGGTCTGTGGTAGAACGTAGGGCGTGTGTGAAAATGTATGGAGACCCAGTATTCTCTGGGCCCTAATAAAAAATATACTGAGAAACCTTCGGTGACCACCTGCAGTTGCCAGGGGCTCTGTGTGGGCTGAGCTGTGCTGTCAGAGCTCTGTAGCTGTCCCTGCAGCAGTGGCTGCTCCTCCCCAAGCCATCTGGCAAGCATCTCTCTGCTTCACTCTGGGTTTCTGGGGGCTGCCATGATGAGTACTGCAGGTTGGGGCTTATCAAAAACCGGGTTAAATGACTGTAAGTTATTGCACAGTGAAGACTTAAATGAGACAAAGGAAATGATTTTAGGGCTCAAGGAGGGACTAACTCTCTTACAGCTTCAATATTCTCTGAGTTAGCCAAAGACTTCTCTTGGTGGCCTGTATTTATTTGGTTTTCAAACAAAGGAAGAGGACACTCAAGAAAATGGGGCTAACAAAGGAAGAGGAGACTCAAGAAAATGCGGGAATCTCGCAGGACCTTGGGAGAATTTTCCCAAGTAGTAAATTGTCAATCAGGAGAACTACCTTATCTTTAGGTTGGTATTTATTGTAGGAGTGTGGAGATTGCAACTGCAGTCTCCTGAGGCTAATTGGGGTTGGAGCCAGACACCCTTAGCTGTGGTCTCCTTGTGCTTGAGGTGTCACAGCTTCATGGGCCATTACAGGCCTCAGTGATGACCAGTGACCCATAGAGATTTATTTACTATGAGTCAACTGCCCATCTCCAGACAAGGTGACTAAGCTTCAGACAACTGCCAAGTAAACATGAGTAGCCAATTGGCTAATGTTAAATCCTGCTCAGAGCTGCTTCATAGTGGTCTTTGTCAGGGGCTCACATACACCAGTGGATTGCCTCACAGTCCTTAGGCTGGGGGGCAGATCACAGTGTGGGGGCCATTCCTTCCTGGTCTCTCTCTGGCTCCTGGCTCATTGAGGCTTTATGTGGTGTTCTCCCTACACAAGTGGCTGTGATCAGGTTCCCCGTTTGTCAGAATACCAGTCCTATTGGATCAAGGGCCATCCTGCTCCAGTGTGGCCTCATTTGAACTAATGACATCTGCCAGGACCCTATTTCCAAATCAGGCCACCTTCTGAAGTCCTGGCCTGGGGCTTCAGCATAGAAAATTTGAGGGGCACTGTGTAGCTCATCACACTTCTTTGCTCTTTCCATCTGGTACTGTGGACATTCTCTCCCTCCCAGTGCCCTGTAAGTAGATCTGTCATGACACTGAGAGCCTTTATCTGTCATTTACTCATTTGTGTCTCTCCATCTCTGGCACCTTTTAGTGTGGAAAGTGGCTTCAGTGGTGATCTGGTCGGGGTCAAGAATCAAAAGAAATGATGTTACAGAGGTCATTTTGCATCTTGTTCTCCTGCCGCCAGTTCGAGAAGCTCTCCAGAGTTAGGGTGTCAGGCAGCCATATGCAGTGGTTACCACTTCTGTCACTGCTTAGGCATATCTGATACATCCTGGCCTTCTCCTGTGGAGCTGTCACCTATTACTGCCTGTCTTGGTTACTTTTCTCTCATTGCTGAGACAAAATACCTGATGCCCAAAATTAAGGAAGGAAAGGTTTATAAGCTCACAGTTTGTGCTGGTTTCAGCCTATACCTGGCTGGTTCCAAGGCAGAGTGGCACATGGCAGTGGGCAACAGTTCATGGTGGCAGAAGATAACAAAGCAACCAGAGCAAAAGGGAGGAGTGGAGGCCAGCAGCCTCTTTCTCCCTTACATATGCAAACTGCCCACCCCAGGGACAGGCATAGCACTCAAACCCATAATCCCAGCATTGGACCATACATAAATCAGTCATAAATCTAGAAGTCTGCCCCATTACTGCATGAGGATTTGGGAAGACCTGCAGACACAAGCCATAACACTGCCTTGCTGTCATGCTCTCTGAGAAATGCTTTAGAGACATTTGCCTCCAGCAGGCATTTTGTCCAGAGGCTTTCTTTAATGGTTACCTTCTTGCTTATTTCAGTTTTTGCTTTTAGTGTTCTGGCATCCATGCAAAGACTTGGAGTAAGTTACCCAATAGCAGAAGTATCTGACCAAAGGAAGATGCCAAGAAATAACTGACTATCCAGAAGCTTTAGGAGCCCTGGATACTGTAGGGAATGCAACTGGCTTCTGCTCTGAGGTTTGGTTACACATTTGTGAAGATGGGTCCTCTTTTGTAACATGCTAGGTGGAAGATGTCCTCTGGGACATTAGGAATCGGATGTTGGCCTTCAAGTTGCCTTTCCTCCTCATAGCAGTCTGAATAGTCTGGAGACCATATCCTGGGATGCTCTGTGCTGGATGCACCTCAGATGCTACAGGAAGGACAGAAGGCACAGCACAACCTCCTTCACCTTGTATCCAGCTTCAGCAGCCAGTGCTCTTAGTCACTTTCTCATTCCTGAGACAAAACACCCAACACCCAAAGTTGTGCGAGGAAAGGTTTGCTGTAGCTCACAGATTGTAGAGGTTTCAGTTCATAGGTGGCTGGCTCCAAGGCAGGGTGGTGTGGCCGGGGGCCATCACAGAGGAGGATCACTGTGAGTTCAAGGGCAGCCCAGGCTACATAGTGAATTCAAGGCTGATCTGAACTATAGCAAGACCTTGTTTCAGAAAAACAAACAAAGTCCATATCCCAGCATCACACACCCTAGAACCAGCCACTGTATAAGTGTGTGAGGTTTCAGGGGACCTTTAGATACAAGCCACAAGAGCCTTGTTTCTTTTGTGTGACCTTAAGTATGCCTTTGGGAAACTTTATGCAGTATATTACTTCACCCTTAAATATTTCTGTATGTGCCTAGCCACAATAGAACCCTAAGGTGATGGTGAGTTTGTTGTTATCACTAGGGACTGACTTGAAGGCTTTTGCCCTGAGCTGTATCCTCAACTCTTTTTAATCAGATACTCATTTAAGGACGGAGTTCTCGTCTAGCGACTTGGTCATTATCCGAATTGGTTGCTAGTGAGTTGTGATAGTGTGTACGTTAGGGTATTCAGAACAGAGGGAAGGTCAAAGGAAACTCTAGCTTGATGACTTTGCTTTTATTTCATGATTCTTACATGCAGTGCTGTGATGTATAACAGAACGTAAAACTACAATACTGTACTGTGCAGCACAATCAAAAGTCACAGCACTGTGTAAACAAGGGGTACTGTGCAAAAAGAGACATTGAGCCTCTGTCAGCAAGATGTACAGACCTGTACGAAGAAAAAACCCAAACCAAAAAAACTGTGAGCTGTAAATCATAAGCCTGAACACTGCACCTTTGTTGTGAATCTGAACAGCTGTTAAACAGGTGGGTCGTTAAACAATTTATTTTGAGGCAGGATCTTGCTAAGTGGCCGAATTGCCCATGCTGAATTTGAACTTTTGATCCTCCCGCCTCAGCTTCTTAGAGTGCTGGGGATTATAGTTCAGCCACATCTACGATTTTTAACAGTAATTCCTTTATACCTCAATATCTAGTCCGTGTTCAGAAGTCCACTTGTCTCAAGTGTGATTTTTAGGTTTCTGTTTTAGTGTGTCTGGAGCAGACCAGCTGAGGCACACATCAGCTGTCGGGAGAGGGCATTGTGATGACCATCCTGAGGCTCTGCGGAGCAGGGCTTGGTGCAGGTGGTTAAGAAAGCTGCTTGAAGAAAATCAGTGCATGGCGATTTCCATATTTTTCTTTTAATAGATTGAGACCAGTACCTCTATATTCACCCAAGAAGAAAGAAGTAATGGGTGTTCAGTACTTAAATTAAGGATGTTAAAGATAAAATTTAAGGTTATGGCACAGACTTTAGTATGTGGGCACAACACATTTTAGTGATCTAAATAATAGGTTCACATGCTTCAAGTAAACTATCCAGTTCAGTTTCTTGGTTTTGTTGATCTTTGAATTTGCTGCTGAACCAGCACCATAATTGCACTGTCATTTTGTGGCTTTGTTTCTGCATTTGTACTTAAGTTTTCTCTGTAGCAGCATTGTGCTCTGTGGACACAGTGAGACCCCGTGCAACTGGAGGACAAAGATGAGCACAGGCAGCTTCAGGGCTTTATTTTATTCACAGCTTTATTTTTGCTGTTAACCTCAGTATTTGAAGTTAGCAGGGTCCTTTAAAACTGGGGCTTTTAGCATTTCGCTGATTTATACTAAAATCAAGGCCCCAGTCTGTCTCACAGTTTTAACCTTGACATCTGAACCACTTTACACAGTCTGAAAAAACACTTGAGTCCACCCTTTTCTGCCTCTTAGGAAGCAGTAGTAGAGAGGAAAAATGAAACCACCTCCTCAGGAGGATCACAGGTTTGAGCCCAGCCTGGGTAACTTAGTGAGACCCTGCCTTGAAGTTAAAAAAAAAAAAAAAAAAAAAAAAAATTAAAAAGGGCTGGGGATGTAGCTGAGTGTGCAGGCCCTGGGCTCAGCCTCCATACTGCAGACAAAACAAAGCAAAAAAGGAACCTACCTCCTTTCCTATAGTGAGTGCTTAGTGGCACCGAACACTGGGAGAAGCAGCTGCTGCAGTGAGTTTCTGCACAGCACTCTGCAGAGCCCGCAGCTGTGACAAGGGCCCCTGATGCTTGAGTGGTTGGTCTCCTGATGGAGTTGAGTTTGGGCTTTCTTGGGTGGGTGTCCTTTAGTTTTCCCTGAGAAGAAAGGGAAATCTAACGTCCAGTCCTCCCTGAAGCTTTGCTGACCTGGGGTCCTTAAAACCTGAAGTTCCTAGGAGAATGAGATGTTCTCATGCTTAGAGAAAGTGGAATTGAAGTTGAGAATGGTGACACACGCCTGTAATTCCAACTCTGGGAGGCTGAGGCAGGAGGGTCACAAGTTCAAGTCCAGCCTGGACAACTTTGCAATTTAGCAAGACTCTTTCTCAAAATATAAAATAGAAAAAGGGCTGGGAGTGTAGCTCAGTACAGAAACTCTGGGTTCAGTCTTCAGTCCCACAAAAAAGGGGGTTGCATTGAACAGATTTCAATATTTATATTGCAATCATTCATTTATTGCTGGACATTAAAAATTATTTCCACTTCAAAATTTATTTTAAATTATCTTAAGGTAGTCTAAATAATGTTTCCAGAAAGTTTTGTTTTGTGTCTATGCCCCAAACTCTTGAAGTATTGGATGAGGTAATAACTGGCAGACTAGACGTAAAGCTTTCCTAGAGTCTTTCTCTGTTTTTGTGGTACTAGAGATTGAATCCTGGGCCTCACACATTTCAGGCAAGTACTGAACCATTGAGCTTCCCCTCTCCCCAAAGGTTTATGTTGTAACATACTCTTAAAATTAAGTTATACCTGTAATTCCAGATGCTTGAGAGCTTGAGGCAGGAGGATGAAAAGTTTGAGGCTGACCTGGGCAATTTAGCCTGGTCTTATTTCAAAAAATCAAAAGCGCTGGGCATGTAGCTCAGGTCTTGGGTTCAATTCCTAGCAAGAAACAAAACCAAAAACTTCTATTATTGGGCCTAGAGTATGCATATTTTGATTTTAAGTTTGTAGATTCCTAATTGAAGGAGTGGAACTCTGGCAGTCTGGTCGGCAATCTGGTCTGCAGTCTTTACCTCATTTACATGGCAGTATGTAGCTAAAGAAAAGAAATCTATGCCTTATCTTGAACTCATTGGCTTTTTTTTTTTTTTTTTTTGTGGTACTGGGGATCAAACTCAGGACCCCGCGCTTGCTAGGCAAGCGCTTATTCCACTGAGCTATATCCCCAGCCCAACCCATTGGCTTTTAAAGATTCTTTTTTCACTCTTCCCTGGGAACCAGGAAGCAGATATAGTTGCCTGCAAAATCCACTGTGAATCTGTCTCCCCTATTGAATTGTATCTGGCTTTCCTCATAGTGTGGATCGTGTCTGATACCTTTGTGGCCCAGCACAAAATAACTGGACATGATAGATGCTTGGTAAAGACTGTATATTTATTGTTGAAGCACGGAAACAGGTTAGAAATTGAACTCTTGTGTGATAAGCAGAGGGACGACTTAGGGATTTAGCTGTTAAAGATGAACCGTAATACAGTATATTTGAATGTCATTTCAAGTGAATGGCTGAGGTTAGAAAGAATGTAAAATGAGTAGCAATATTCCAGACTGTGCTGGTTAGCTTTCCCATCCCTGAGACATAACACCCAACCAAGACCCACAGCTTAAAGAAGATCACCTGGCTCGTGGTTTCAGAGGGTTCAGTCCATGGTAGGCTGTTCCCAGGCAGGAGCATCATGGTGGAAGGGCACCGTGGAGCAAGACACTTAGTTCTTGGCAGCTGGGAAGCAGAGCAGGGGACCAGCCAGAGAGGAAGGGCCAGGGCCCAGGCACAGACCGCAAAGCCACACACATCCACGACCCCCAGACACCCAGAGTGTGCTCTGCCAATCCCCTGAGCAGCTCCCAACCCGAATCAAATTCACATTCAAATGGCCATGCAAACTTCTCAAGGGGAGCCATTTTGGCATCTTTTTAGATTATTCACAAACTGGAGCACATTGATATCTCTGGTAATACCTGTTCCTTGTTCTCTGTACTAGAAGAGTGACATTAATGAGGAACATTCTCCATGTCTGTTAATCCAGAGGAGGATCTGCTCATGCCTCTGGAGCCACAAAGAAGCCTCCCACTATTGTCTGGCATCTCCACGAAGAAGGTTGTGTTCACCAGGTTGAGGTGTGCATGACAAAGTGGTATTGAACATTGATTCACACACAGTGTTTTGTTTTGATTCTATAGGAATCTAGAAAGGTTGTGCCATGAATGGTGATACTCGGGCTGCAGTGGTGACTTCACCACCCCCGACGACAGCCCCTCACAAGGAGAGGTACTTCGACAGAGTGGATGAGAACAACCCAGAATACTTGCGGGAGAGGAACATGGCGCCAGACCTTCGCCAGGATTTCAATATGATGGAGCAGAAGAAAAGGGTGTCCATGATTCTGCAAAGTCCTGTAAGAGAAGCATGTCCCAGAAATGTGGGCTTCCCTCTTCTGATGTCTCAGTTTCAGTGCTCTGTTCTATGGGTGGTGGCATCAGTCTATCTTCAGTGGAAACGGGTGCCTTGTATACCTATGATGTTTGTTGAAAAAATTCAGGTTAGCTTATGTTATCTGATGTGAGAGCTGTTCAGTATCATAAAGGAAAGGACGTATTTGTTTCTTCTTTCTGTTGTTGTGTTTCTCCAGGATCTTTTATTTATTGGGAATCTCAAAAATTATTGTACCATCTAGAATGCAGCTAGCACCCCTAACCCAAAAATCTGAAATCTGAAACATTTTGAGCATCATGCCAATCAGAAGGTTTTGGATTTCAGGGCATTTCAGATTTTCAGATTAAGGGTGCATAACCGGTAAAGTCTATACAAAATGTCCCAAGGTCTGAAAAACTCCCAGATCTGAATCACTTCTGGTCTCCCGTGTTTCAGATAGTGGCTACTCAGCCTGCACCTCACTTGGCCCTGGGCACAGAGTAGGTCAGCAGTGCGAGGCTCTCCCCAGCCCGGGTTTGAATCAGTCACGGCCTCCTGAGTATGCACAGGTTGCATCTTCAGGGAATGTGGACTGTCATCATGGTGGCTTTGTGTTGATGCTGCTGCCCTTGCATGTGGTTTTTTTTCCCTAATGTGTTCTTGCTTTATCTTCTCAGTATTTTGGGGAAACACTGTCTGTCTTAGGTGCTGTGGGGACATATGGGTTGGAACTAAGGATTTAGCAGTAAATAAGACATACAAGGCCTGTAATGAGTAGCTTTGAGTTATTATTAAAGTATGACTTACTTACATTGTGTGGTCAAGTACATTGATCTTACATATATAGCCTGGTATGTTTTTTTTCCCCTCATATTGAGGATCAAATCTAGGGCCTTGCATATGCTATTAGTGAATTACATCCTTAGCCCTTTTACTTACCCCCCTTTTTATTTTGAGGCAAGGCCTCACTAAGTTGTCCAGCTGACCTTGAACTTGTGATCCTACTGCTTCAGTCTTCTGAGTAGCTGGGATTACAGGCATGTGCCACCATGCTTGGTGCTTAATGAGTTTTGACATATGTAGGGCGTGTGTGTAATCACCCGGATCAGGCCTCAGACTTGACATTCCATCTGAAGAAGGTAAACAAGAAAATCAAACAGAAGCGGAGCACCAGAAGCAGCAGGATAGAACTTTGGTCTCTCTGGGAGGGAAGATTTAACCCAACTCTGCCAGGAAGGAGTTGGCTACGCAGAGGTCAAGAGGAGGAGCTTCTCAGGTTGTAGGATCAGCTAATCTGAGCGTGAAGGGCTTGAGGAGTCACAGCAGCCTGTGTGGTTTGTTTCTTGCTTGTGCCACATCTTGCTCCGGTGTGCATGGCTGCAGGTGTGGTCTCAACATTCCATTCATCACAGGTCCTTGGAAGTGCCTGGCTGACACTCGTGTGTGAACGCAGTGCATGTGTGGCTGCATGCTTCCGCCAGCAAGGGTAGACTCGGTGTCCTTAGCAGTGTCCTGCAGTCTCTTTTCAGCCCGAGCAGTGAAAACTAGAAACCAGTTCAGTGTGAAATGAGCGCGTCCTAGAGTACTTGCGGTTCAATATGGGTCCTCACCCAGTGAGCTCACACTTGCATGTTCCACATCATATGCTTGACAGATACTTGTTTATAGAACATGTGAAAAAATTACATTAATATAGCTTGGGAAGTTACAGAATAGCTATTATTGCAACAGTGACTGTATATTAAAATCACCATTAAGCCAATGAGACCTTTTTGACTAATCTAATATTGATTAAATGTATTTGGTATATAAATATGTTTCAAAGGTATTTTGGAGAAAATACTGGAAATTGCAAAGTAGCATCAAAAATTACTAATGATTTTGTCACTAACATAGTTATAATTAACATTTTGATGTGTTTACTTTTACTCTCTGTTTATGTATTTACTCTTACAAAAAGCTATAGTAAAGCACTAGTGTTTTATGACCCTTCAAAAATCTATCAAGAGCAATTTTTATGCCATTTACTATTTTCTAGCTTTTAAGTTGAATGCATGCACAAAATTCCCAGGGTACCAAATCAGTCCTCTGTTGTTTGGAATGTAGACTGTTTCCCTCTTTTGTCAGTAATGCTGAAATGAACGTTCTTATGAATGTATCTTGGAGCACACCCCTCCTGATTATTTCCTTAAAATACATTCCTAAGAATGGCATTCCTATTCATGTTTTTAAGCTTTTACTTTTACTGCATAACTTACCATAAAAGAATGTGTCAGTTTATATTTCCAGTTGTGATGAATGAACAGAACTATGTGTTGTTTCAGCACAGAATAAAAACAAAAATTGGTTTATATGGTAGCTATCCCACCCCAACAGGACAGAGATGGCAGTACACTGTCTTCCTATGCATTTTATTAGGCTTTCTGTGAAGAACTGGAATCAATGATACAAGAACAATTCAGGAAGGGGAAACATCCTACAGGCCTGTTGGCACTACAGCAGATCGCAGACTTCATGACGGCGAATGTGCCCAGCGTCTACCCAGCAGCTCCGCAGGGAGGGATGGCTGCCTTAAACATGAGTGAGTTGTTTTTACTTTTCACACAGGCCAGAGAGAAGCCCGCCATGTGGGCATGCACCTGTGTAGTACACGGTGCTGAGTATTTTGAAAATAATTGTGTTTTAGTCGGTCATGGTAAAAGTAGGCCATAACCCTGAACCATCTTGTCTGTAGAAGGGCTCTTTCCTAGCAAACCATGTAAGAAGTCCCAAGGCCCAGGACTTCTTACATGGTCTCTTAGGCCCTTTGTGAGCTAAAATAGCTAACTGTAAGTAGTGCTTATAGTGCAGGGCATTGACCTGGCTGAGGCGCTTCAGCTGTGCCACCACGTCTCACCCACAAGACTTCCTACCTGCTTCCCCTTACTGGTGCTTGCACACTGAGGAGAGATAGAGCGACTCCTGTTTTTTTGGGTTTTTTTTTGCGAGAGAGGTGTCTCGCTGTGTAGCCCAGGCTGGCCTCAGCCTCCTGAGTGCTGGGATTACAGGTGTGCACCACCATGCCCAGCTTGGTCATAATACTTTAATTCTATATATTGCTGGATTATTTGCTAGAGTTGTATGAAATATTTTTTAGTTTTATGAGAAACATTGGGCCTTTCCTTCCAGTGTCATCTAATGTCCCTGAATACCATTGGTATGAGGGCATGCTGGCCTCAGAATGAGAGGGAGAATATTCTGGAAGAGTTTTTCTAGCCTTGGTATTTCTTCCTGAAAAGCTGGATAGAATTCACAGAAGTGTCTGGGCCTTGAGTTTTCTCTGTGGAAATTTTGTAACAGCAAACTCAGCTTTGTAGAAATAGGGTTCTTCAGGGCATCTATTCTGGTCAGCTTTGGAGAGTTTTTTTGTTTGGTCGAATAAGCAGTGTGCTGCTGTGGTGGTTCGTGTTCCTGTACTACCCTTGCAGCACTTACAGGATCATAGTGATAGTCTCCTCTTCCTCTTCATGTTTTTCTGTCTCTGTTTCGTTGGTAAGTATGGCTAGAGGTTTGTTTTACTGTTTAAATTTATCTTATTTTTATCTTACTACTTTCAAATTTTATATTTTCTTAAAGGATCAACTTTTGCTTTAATAAAAAACTTAAATTTTTCATTTCTATTATATATGTTTAATGCTATAAATTTCCTTCTCAGCATGTCTTACTACATCCCACAAATTTGACTACCTTTTTGTTACTTGTTTCTAATCCAATTAACGTTGGCGAATACAGTGTTTCTGTTTTTGAGACTGTATGGTCCAGTGTGGAAGATACATATCTCAGATCTATTGTTATTTGATTTATATCTGATAAGAATTATTAATACCTGAATTCTGTTTTCATTATTTCAGGTCTTGGTATGGTGACCCCAGTGAATGACCTCAGAGGTTCTGACTCCATCGCATATGACAAAGGGGAGAAGTTGCTGCGGTGTAAACTGGCTGCCTTCTATAGACTGGCCGACCTCTTCGGGTGGTCTCAGCTCATCTACAACCACATCACGGTGAGAACACAGGGCTGCCCTGGGCCCTGCTGGGTCGTCCTGGGTTTGTGCCTGAATCCATGCAAGGGAAGTGAGGCAACGAACTTCAGGAAGTCTACAGAATATTTGACCCATGAATTGCAGAGTTCAGGTCCAAAGTTACAAGGATGGTTGTTATTTAAAGTTTCTTTCTTACTTGCTAGTTACTGAGTGTTTACCAAATTACAGGTTGTTCCTAAATTTTTTTTTATGCTTACAAGCCCAGGAATGAACGGCTTGCTTCTCAACTCTGACCAAAGTCTTCTAACTCTCACACCTGTTTCTACAGCTACTCCAGGTTTTTAAAACCATGTTCAGTGTTATAAGTCCCGCTCTTCTCTTCAGTTTGTCCATGTTGCACACTCCTGGATGCCTGTCGCTGCACCAAGCTTTGCTCTAACGGGTTGTGCCAGGAAAGGGTGTTGCATCCACCCCTCTTCCACCTGAGCGCTGGCCCTGCTGCAGAAAGCCTGAGGTTGATAGCCTGTCTCAGCAGGCCCCCACTGCCCAGCAGCCTAGGGGCACCTTTCATACAAACTCACCAGTATATAAGACTTCTCTGCACTCTTTAAACCCCCGACCTCCTACCTCTTTTCTGCAAATGACCTCATCGTGTCACAGAAAAAATGGGGACCCTTTTCGCCTTGTGGCTATTCTGTAATCCTAATGACCTGTTACAGGGTCCTGTTCTGGCCAGGTTTGTTTATTAGCTTGGAATTCCATCACCTCCCACCTGCTTAGATGCCTAAGACACTGGCAGCTAGATCCAATCCTATCCCTTTCCTTCCTAACCCTTTGCCCCTTTCTTTTGTAGAGATGGTTTTGTTCTTTGAACTCTTCCCTGCCTTTGGTTTTTTTTTGTTATTGTTGTTGATTTTTGTTTTTTTGTTTGAGTCAGAATCTTGGTATATAGTTCAGGCTGGCCTTGAACTTACTATGTAGCCCAGTCTGGCCTTGAACTCACAGTAATCCTCTCTCAGCTTCACAAGTGCTGGGATTACAGGCATGTGCCACCATGCCTGGCTCCTTCACTTGGTTTTTGAGCTTGTTTTAGCCTTTGGTCTGTCCGTCTTTCTCTCTCTCTCTCTCTCTCTCTCTCTCTCTCTCTCTCTTTCTTTCTTTCTTTCTTTCTGTCTTTCTGTCTTTCTGTCTTTCTCTCTCTCTCTTTCTCTCTCTCTCTCTCTTTCTCTCTCTCTCTCTCTCTCTCTCTCTCTCTTTCTTTCTCTCTCTTTCTTTTAAGTAACTTCTACCTCTTTGATAATCAGTGTAGGCTCCTACATTGTTTATTTTTGTTAGTTTTGTTTTTGTGGGTACCAGGAATTGAATTCAGGACCCTGCGATTGCCAGACAGGCTCTGTACCAGTGACCTATATCCAGGCCCAGTCTTCTGTATTTTTTATTTCTTTTATTGGATATTTCAAATCATTAATGTAACACCTGCTTAGTGTAATAGGCATACCTTACACAGATGTCTCAAGAGACAGTCATGATCTTGCCTACCCTTCTGTCTCTCTTGAGGTGGCCAGTGTGATGGCCACTGAGACTGTTCTAACATTTCCTCTGCACTCACCACACATGGTACTTGTTGGTTCCCCAGGATTCTTAATAGTGTGAAACACCCCCAAAGTGGTGATCTGGAGGCACTTGTGACCAGAGCACTGTGCTTTTAGGACTTGGCATTGCCCTCTGCCAGCGCTCAGAATTGCCTGTCTGTCCTCTGTGTCGCTTCTAGAGCAGACTTCTCACGATGTAGGCTGATGACGCCAGCCGAGCCCTGGATACAGTGCCCTCTCACGTTGTGTGGACTGTTTCCCTGCTGGGACCTTCCTGCACTCTGTACATCTCCTGTTGCTGTGCTCCCCAAGGGGCACAGAACCGGCACGCATTGACCCTGGTGAGGCCAATTGGTGTGAGAGCCTCCACTGACTGAGTTGCTTCTGTAAAGTTGAGACAAGAACTCACCAGTGCCTTCTGATGCAGGGTCAGTGGGCCCAGCTGGGTGCGGCCATTGGGAAGCTGCTCGCCTCTCTGCTGATTATATTGGACAGGGCACTGTAGTGAAGACTGAGTGCTAAACGGTGGCTAAGAATGGGTTCCACGAAGATGTCACAACTGTGAGAAGTGTAACCCTTGGCTTTAACTGCGGCTTCACGTTCTCTGAAGCTTTAAAATGCTGTTTACCAGTCCTGTGATGAATGGTAGTTCAGTAAGTTTGATTCATTCAAATGCAGGTCATCCTGCCCTTTCTTTGAAGAGGGTCATAGGGATTTGCTGCTAAAGGGATTTAAAATGCTAACAGGTGTTAGAGGATGGGAGCGGATTGTCTGAGTTAGATCTTTGAGATTGCATTGGATTTAGAGAAGCCCTTGCCACGAGGAAGACAAGCCAGGCTGGGCCCTCTGGCATTTGGGGCTGGGTGGTCCTTAGCTGGTGGCTATACTTTCTGTCTTAGTGTGGGTGGAAAGCTGTCGAGACTTAGCACCTACAGGACATAGCAGGGGCTTGGTTCAGTTCCATTTTGAACTCTAGATGACCATCTGGAGCCCACCCTGTGTCCCAGACACAGGGGACATGGTATTGGTCCCTAGAGGCACAGAATGAGGCCACTAATCCTGCTTTTAGAAGATTGAACTCACTGTTTGAAGTCTTTGTACAAACAGTGAATCCCGCTGGCTCTTAACCCAGGAGTACTATATTCCAACTCAATCTGTAGCGCATCTTTTGAGACTATCCCAAAGTCATCACAAAAACCAGATTAAGAGCTGGGCATGGTGATGCGCAACCTATAATTCTAGCACTGGGAGGCTGACACAGGAGAATCCCTGTGAGTTCAAGGCCAGCCTGGACTACACAGTGAGACCCTGTCTCAGAAAACCAAACAGACAAACAACAACAATAAAAACAAAAACCAAAGACAAAAACAAGTGAATTTATGTATTTATTGACTTTTGTGGGCTGGGCTCTTCTTTATTTTACTGCTGTATTCCTGGCATCTAAAATATGTTTGGCACATGGTGCCAGATCTGTACTGAATGAATTCTGCAGAAAGAAATGCACTGTGCCCCGCTATGTGGTGTGTGTGAAGATTTTTAAGAGATGGCTCTTGTTTGTGATTTTAAAGAGCAGACTTTGTTATCATTCTCGTACCTTCAGGTGTGGTGGCTTTTACCTGTGAAACTACTTTCATTTGTAGTAAACAAGTGGTAATTAACCATCCTGTCAGAGCACTACTGTAGAACTGCTTTTCTTAAAAAAAAATTTTTTCTTTTTTAAATTTTGAGGTAAGGTTGCACAGTGTTATCCAAGGTAGCTTCAAACTTGCAAATATCCTGCCTCAGCCTCCCAAATAGCTGAGGAGCACAGTCATGCACCACCATGCCTGGCCTCTGTAAAGTCAGTTTTCATAAATGTGACTGAGAAGCACTTTATGTATTTCGTAAGTTAAATTACTATTTAATATAAAAACAGCTTCCAGTACTTGTTACTCTGTCATAGGCACTGTGCATAAGTACCCCGTGTACCTCACGTGTAAGTTTGTGGCATGAAAGAGATGCAGGTAATTTCAGAGGCACTTGGGAGCTAACTCAGTTGTTGTCCCCACAGACCAGAGTGAACTCCGAGCAGGAACACTTCCTCATTGTTCCTTTTGGGCTTCTTTACAGTGAAGTGACGGCGTCTAGCTTGGTAAGGCGTTTGCGAGGATCCCGCTGCACATTTCAAACCTGGGGCTGGGCGGGCGCAGCAGGTGTATACACTGACCATGTCACTGGAGAAGAGCCCTGAGGAACCCAAACACCTGAGCGTGGGCTTACATAGTTTCCAGCTGGGGTGACTTGAGGTCCTCTTGACATCTTTAACTGTGGTTTATTTCAGGTTAAAATAAATCTACAAGGTGACATAGTGGATCGTGGAAGCACTAACCTCGGAGTCAATCAGGCTGGCTTCACGCTGCACTCTGCCATCTATGCCGCCCGGCCAGATGTCAAGTGCATTGTGCACATCCACACACCCGCTGGGGCTGCGGTGAGTGTGCTCCAGGAGTGCCTTCCGCTCATCACATGGGCACTCAGCCTAACTTTGATGCACTAAACACCAGTTTCCTATTAAATTTTCCTTTTGTAGCTGAGGTTTGAACCCAGTGCCTTGCATGTGCTGTGCTAGGTAGAGCTCAGTCACAGAACTGTACCCCCAGCCCCTAGTATGGCTTCCCAACAGATTTATTTACTCTTTTCCTTTTAAGGTGTCTGTTGACTATCTAGTCTTGAAAAACCAATAATGAGTTTGCAAATTTCTCACTTAACAATGACAGAATCCTGGAGGATTATAGCAGGGTGAGGTTTGATTGTGTTGAAAATTGTGGGTGTGGCTGTGCAAAGTGACAGCAGTAAACAAGGTTCCTTCCAGGAAGGTGTGGGGGGGAGGTGAGGCCACAGAGAGGGCTGACTTGGGCATGGTTACTGCTCTGATGAAGGGACTAGGCAGAGGAGCGGGTGAGACATGGAACTGGCCCACATTGCTGCAGCACAGATGTTCTGTCCAGATCAGGACATCCCAGCCTGGATCATGGTGAGCAAGTAAGAAGGGCAGCTGGGGAAGAGGCCTTGGAAGTCAGGAGATGCCCAGAGGCCACTCACTTTGATCTTTCCTCGAGGGAGTGGGTCTGAAAAGCCCCGGGCATCTTGCTGTGAACACTCAGGTGCCAGTTGTCTGTGCAAAGTCACGTGGAAGTGAAATACCTTAGTGCTTTGCTTTTGCACTTGGAGGACTTTTGGGCTTGTTTGCATTGCACAGCTATTGATTCAGAGGTGTTGTATTTTAATCTGTCTTAATATTTTCATGTCAAGCATATTGGATTCTATAGATAAATACTAGCTCACATTTATTTTACTTTTTTTGTTTATTTTACTTTGAACGTATGGTTCTTGGAGTCAATCATAGTTTTATTAAACACATCATTCTTGGAATAATATACTTTTTTTTTTAACTTTTAAGGAATGTGCATTGCCTCAACCACTAAAAACGTCCATACTTTTTAAGAACCTTTCAAGCACTTTTAAAAATACAATTGCATATAGATAACTGGTTATTTTTATTTTTGATGGTACTGGGGACTGAGCCTAAGGCTGAACTAGTTCAGTGCTAAGGTTGCACCAAACTACATACCTAGCTACCCCCTTTAAAATTATTTTTTAATAGTAATTATAGTCACCAATTTGCTCAGGGTGGGTTTGAGCTTCTGACCCTCCTGGTTTAGCCTTCCAGAGAGATTACAGGCATGTGCCACCATGGCCAGCTCCATGAAATAGGTTTTAAAAGTTACCAGGGCTGATTCCTTTTTTTTTTTTAAAGAGAGGGAAAAAAAACTATGAAAATGATACAGAATTTCAAAACAAGATGATAGGAAATTAACAATGGTTGTTACATTGCGTATTGTCATCTGCAAAGTAGTTGCTCAGATTACCAGAAACAGTCATGCAGAGTTGATCAAACAATATCAACACTAATTGTTCCTTTCAATGAGCTGATAGAAATTAGTAGTGCAATTATCTTAGCTATCTTGTGTATGTACACACACACACACACACACACACATATACATATGTGTTTTTCCCCCCCTTCATTCTTTCCTCATTTTTCCCACCTTAGTTGTGATACAGGAAAATAAAACTCCCAAACTGAATGATATCTGAGACGAGTTCGTGTTCTCCAAAACCAAAGAATGAATTTTAGGAACAACGGAGGTTAAGAGCAGAATATATTTATTGAGAGGAAGAAAGCTTCTGTCCAAGAGAGGGATAGAAGGGGGGCCCAAGTGGGTTAACCCCTGACTCTGTCTTTTCTAGGGACTTTTATAGGGAAAAATCATGAGGTGAGGTGGGTCCAAGGTAGGGGAAATGGACAAAACTATGGTCAGCCAATAAGACTGCAAGGATAATCAGGTAAAACTGAGTAAACTGGGATAAAATGGAAAAGTGAGTCACGGTAGCAATCAGGCGTGAAAGCAGAGCGGGGCTTTTCCTGTAAGAGGTTGGGTCAAGGACTCTTAAAGGTGGGGGCTACCTATTTAGAATATCAACCCCTGTTCATCTCTGGGGAGGTATGTGGGTGTATTTGTTTAGTCTTTTTGTCTTGAGGTCTGGCCCACAGGTATCTTATCTTTCATGTTGGCTCCTTTGAGGGCCTGGCCCTTTCTGACTGCCTGTAATATTTCTAACTCAGCTGCCTGTAACAGTTGTTATTTCCTTTGGAGCAGTTTCTTTCCCTTTCACAACATCTATTTACCTTTTGGATCTTATTTACTCTTTCAGTTTCTTACACTAGGGAGACAATACAATGTTTATACGTGTGATTCTGGTTTATTTCACTTATCAGTATAGTCTCTAGTTGTATCCATGTACCTATAAAAGCCAGGACTGCTTCTATAGCTCAGTGGTAGCTGCTTGTCCAGCATGCCTGAGATTGGGGCAGAAGGTGGGGAGGTATCAGAATAACTTTGCTTTGTAAGAAAATTTCTTCCATGAAACTAATATTCTGAAAGTGGTTCAATGTGGCATTGTCTTTTTAGATAAACTTTTTTCTATGGAATAATGACTATAGGTCTTTGAGTCTTTGGAGTCTGTTAGTCTGGAGTTGGCACCTGCTAGCTATCTAGAAGACTGTCACAATTAGCATATTCAAAGGAGAGATTTGGAGGATTTCAGGAAACTTGGAGGGCCATGGGACCCTTTAGATCTTTTTTTTAGTCTGAGAGAAATTATAACTGTCCTAAACTTCTATACCTTTGGTTTGAACTAATTTTCAGGCGTTTTGTTTTACCTGCCATTTAAGGTGGAAAGTTACACAGATCCTCACAGCACTGGGAATGTCTTTGGGAGCCATCGTCACTCCTGTGCGGCCGCTCGCTTGGGGTCCCCGAGTCCTCCACAGTGTTTGTGATCAGTGGGAAGCCTGAGGCCACGGGCTCTCTCCTGAGGTGCTCCTGGCTATGTATACCAAAGTAGTCTAGTTTATACTTAAGTTCATGGCTTCACTTATTCTAAGAAGGGAACAAAATAAAACACTCCCCATTTTGTAGTTTTGTGAGGAAAGTGCTTACCTGTCCTGGGTCACAGTTTAATGCTGGCTCCTCTTCCCTTCCTGGTGACTGCTTGGTCCCTAGGTGTCCGCAATGAAGTGTGGCCTCCTGCCTATTTCCCCGGAGGCTCTCTCCCTTGGAGAAGTGGCATATCATGACTATCATGGCATTCTGGTTGATGAGGAGGAGAAGGTGTTGATTCAGAAGAATCTGGGGCCTACGAGCAGGGTCAGTGGGACTTCTTCTGGGCTTGCGGTTTGTGGGTGGAGAAGCTCGGGTAACTGGTCTGCTTGCTGGCCCCACAGAGCGCCCCGCTTCTTGCAGGTGCTTATTCTGCGGAACCATGGGCTTGTGTCTGTTGGAGAGAGCGTAGAGGAGGCCTTCTACTATATCCATAACCTGGTGGTGGCCTGTGAGATCCAGGTAGGTGACGGCCTGAAGTTGACGTGGCCCTCCTGTTTAGCCTGAAGTTTGACGTGGCTGTCCTGGGCTCTACAGGTTCTTGCAGGAATGAGCTCATGCCAGAGCTTCCTGCCAGAGACAAGCTCATGAGTTTGGGCTCAGCCAGGAAAATGCCATTTCACTGACTTAAGTCACAAGATACTGCTGGGCTTTTCATTTCTAAGGTTTTTCTTTTTCAAATAATATAAGTGATTAGCACTTTTGGAATACTGGGTGCCCCAGGCCGTGTATCAGGTGCTTTATGTATGTCACACATGTTACTTTATTTATTTGACCTTTATACTTCTGGAAAAGCAAGAACAGAGTTGGAGACACATCCTGTGTCCTGCTCGTCCCCAGCCTTTGCTCTGCCCTGAACCTGGCTTGTATCTGTGGGCCCGTGAGATTCTAAGACCTTGGGGATCCAGAAGGCTGCTTTAATTTCCCATTCTGTACCAAGCATAAATACCCAATATTTTTGACATGCTAAGGAAACAATTCTGCAAATGACCTTACAGTTGGTGCTATCACCGCCTGCCCTACGTTTTATTCCCGTACCGTAGTGATTGCTCCCTGTCAAAGCCGCCCTTTCTGTTCAAGTGTCCTCCAGTCATCGGGTGCTCTTGATCTCAGTTTGGGACTCAAGCCATCATGTTTGCCTGTTTTGGAAAAGGTTCGAACCCTGGCCAGCTCAGGAGGACCGGACAACTTAGTTCTTCTGGACCCTGGGAAGTACAAAGCCAAACCCCGTTCCCCGGGACCACCAGAGGGGGAAGGCGGCGGGTCACCTCCCAAGTGGCAGATTGGGGAGCAGGAATTTGAAGCTCTCATGCGGATGCTGGATAATCTGGTAAGAGTGGTGCCTCCAGCCAGTGACAAAACTTCTGTTGTGAAGACACAGATGTCCGCCTTCGCAGTAAGCGAAATGGCCATCTTCATGCCTGTCTGGATGCTTTCACCCTCAAAAATCATCGTGAAGCACATTTCAAAATTTTTAAAATTTTTATTAGCACATATGTGCAGTATAGAATGGTTATATTCATCGTAGAGCGTGGGTACATGGAAAGCTTTTCCACCTTCCGTGATAAATCATGATAAAATACAGAGGTGGAGGTTTGGTTCATTACCCTGTCTTCGAGCTAACCGGATGTTTGGGCTCAGTGGGGATGGCAGGTAGCCTGCAGGCCATGTGGTGCTGACCTCCCATGGCCGGCAGCAAGGGACTCTCTCAAGCAGGCCACTGTGGGTCTGTTTTGCTAAGCTTTGCCTGCATGTGTGGGGCCTGAGTGATGTGTCCTTGCTGTCTGTCTGCTTTAGGGCAGGTGCCAGGCTGTGTACTATAGGGACAAGAGCCCAGCGCAGCCCGGAGGCTAGGACCTCTGGCGCCCAGCCTACCAGGGGGACCTCAGTGTCACCGTCGCCTGGCCAGATGTAGTCTGTGCTAGAGGTTGGAGTGAGGGGTTTTGTCCCATTGCAAAGTTAGGGAGAAAGCTTTCTGTAGAAAGTCCCTTGGAAATGGCCTCAAGGGAAGGCAGGACCCTCACCAGCTGAGCGGAGAGAAGGAGCGCAGCTGTGCAGACACAGCCACGGGGGCTGGGAAGACGCGCTGCCGGGGGCTTTTCAGGCCTGTCTCAGAGGCTGCCCGCTCCCACACACAGTCGTTTCCCTGGGCTCTGATTAGAACACTGGCCTGCAAGTCACAGACCACACACAGTGTGAGGCAAACTGTCCCGCAGGGGATCTCTCTCATGCCACAGATGAGGCTCCAGTGTCCATCTTAATGCAAACCCTGCCCTAAAATAACAGCTTAGAGAGGGAGGTGGACAGACCTCACTCACAGCCCTGTCCCAGTTCAGGAGCAGGGCGCAGGTAAGCGGAGACAAGTGCAGTAACTGGTGTAATAGGAGAGGAAGTCAAAGATGGATGGTTAATAGGAGACGTTCCTTACAGAGTCTCCAGGGTGCACGGATTATTAACTGGTGACTTTTAATATGAGAATGCTGCTGGGTGCGGGTAGCACACACCTGTAAGCCCAGCACCTGGGATGCTGAGGCAAGAGGATTGCCATGAGCTCGAATCCAGCCTAGAACACATAGTGAGTTCAAGGCTAGCCTGAACTACATAATGAGACTCTGTCTCAAAAACAAACAAACAAAAAAGCACCAAAAAACACCAGAATGCTGTGTAGTGTATTGGGCATGAACTGGACAACATTCGCTGATCCTACTCTGGGTTTTAGTTTAGCATCTGATCTGCTGCAGTGTTTGCTGATAACTGAGTTAGGTAGAGAAGAATGGGTGAAGATTCCACACTAAGAAATACTTTATCTTTAACATTTACACCTATAGGAAATGCTACATTGCTTCCAAAAAAAGATATAATTTCAATTTCTCCAAGAAAGAACAAGTGTACATACATTAACATGTATGTACTATGTGTGTGTGTGTGTGCTGCTGGCTGGACATCGAACCCAGGGCCTTGCACATGCTTAAGCACATATTCTACTGAGCCTCCCTTCCTCCCTGTGTTTTTTAGCTATAAGGCTGATAAAGGTTTTATAATTCTTAGTATTACCTCTAGTCTAGTCTTGGTGTGGCGGTGTTTCCAGAAGAACGTGTACCCTGTGAGGGTGAGAAGATGTCTAGGGCACGGGGCTGTGTCCTGCAAACACAAAGCCAGCTCAGAGCCCTGGCTTCTGGCGAGCAGAGAGTTGAGTAGTAAGAGCTGTGTTTCCGGAGACAGCCTTTTTATGGCTGAGTCATTCTCTCTTACTATCCCTCAACAAAGTGCACTCACAGTGGAAAATTCCCAGTAATGACACCTTCCTGTCTTTCCGAGGAAAGTTTTGGAAAATAAAAAATGACTTCTCAGTGATTATCACCCCTTTTCTGTGTATTAAAGAAGTGACCCCCAAAGAGAAGCAGAACCCAAAAGGGAGAGAGAATGGTCGTTCTTTTTTAGGGGGGATGGTTTTTCTATTTTGAGAATCTCATGTTGCCCAAGTTTTCCTCGAACTCTGGGCTTAGGCAGTCCTTCTACCTCAGTGTCCTAGGAGCTGGAATCTAAGTGTGCCCCATGTTGGCTGGGGCACTGCTACAGAGCCCTGGCAGCAGAGTGACTGTGCATGTCACCATAGCCCTGTTTCCCTTAGAGCCCAGGTCCCCTTGTCACATGTGGTGCAGTACTGTGATGTGTGCGTCTGTTGGGTCATTTGACCAACATCTTTCTGAAAGCCACTGTCACTGCTCTGTGCTGCTGCCGTTATTACTTGCTGGGTTTTACGGGGCAGGAGTCCAGGCATAGCCAAATGGGCTCAGGGAGGCACAGAGCTGCAGGCAGGACGTGGGGTATGGGGTGTGGGGTGTATGCCATGGCCAACTGCTTTCTTGTCAGAAGACTCCATGGCAGGAGCATTGGTTCCTGAGGACAGCGTTGGTGGCAGTTTGCATCAGACTTGCAGGACAATGCTTGGCTTTGGGGTTAGTAAAGCCCCTTGCCACCTGCGAGTTCTGCTAGTTAGAAGCATTAGAGGTCACTTCCGGTTTGCTCCATCAGGAGAGGTCCCGCTGTCCATTGTACATTTATCAGAACTTGTCTTCTGAGCTGGGCACAAGGGCGCACACCTGTAGTCCTAGTGCTTTGGGAGGCTGAGGCTGGGATCATAGGTTGTAGGCCTACTTGAGCAACCTGCGATTTAGCAAGACTTAACAAAATGTATAAAGAGGCCTGGGGATATAGCTCAGTGTAAAGGCCCTGAGTTCAATCCCAGTCCAGTAAAAAATTAAAAAATTATTTGCAAATGCTGGGAAGCCAGGAGTGGTGGCACACTGGCTAGCAACAAGAGAGCAGAGCCGCTGGAGCTGGCAACACTCAAGCATCAGATCTGGGGCTGAGCAACCTGCTCAAACCTGAAACACCAAGAGTGCTCAGACACGACTCGGACCAAGCGCTCCACTCTGGGGTTAAAGCATGTGAGATCCTTAGTGCTTCTGCAGTGCATAAGACAGAAGTACAGCAGGACCTCTCCTGATGGAGCAAATGAGAAGTGACCTGTAATGCATCCTCCTAGCCCTCATGGCTGTGTCTGCACAGTTGCACTCCTCTCTACTCAGTGGCTCCCTGCCTGTAGTCCCAGCACTTGAGAGGCTGAGGTAAGAGGATCACTGAGTTCAAGAACAGCCTCAACTGCATACTGAGACTCTGTCTCAAAAAACCAACCAGCAAACAAAAATGCCTGGGGACTTCACCCTAGTTGGACAGCTGGTACAAGCAAACACACACCCTGTCTCCAGGGTTTCTATTGGCCACGTGCTCAGGTGTCGAGTTGTGAGGTTCTCTTCTGCGTGTGCCACTTCGCAGTCCTCTGAAATGGATCTGTTTGCACTCTGGAGTGCTGACTGCCCTGCCTTGGTTTTGTCTCCTAGGGCTACAGAACTGGCTACCCTTACCGATATCCTGCTCTGAGAGAGAAATCTAAAAAGTATAGCGACGTGGAGGTCCCTGCGAGTGTCACAGGCTACTCCTTCGCCAGTGACGGCGACTCAGGCACTTGCTCCCCTCTCAGACACAGTTTTCAGAAGCAGCAGCGGGAGAAGACAAGGTGGCTGAACTCTGGCAGGCCTGAGGAAGCTTCTGAGGAAGGGCAGAATGGAAGCAGCCCCAAGTCGAAGACTAAGGTGTGGACGAACATTACACACGATCACGTGAAACCCTTGCTGCAGTCTCTCTCGTCCGGTGTCTGCGTGCCAAGCTGTATTACCAACTGCTTGGTCTGTGCCTACTTACTGTTCATAGTTAGATGACATAGAGCAAGTCGGGCAGCTGGGGCTTCGGAGGCTTTGGGACCTGGCCATGCTGGCCGGATCTGCCAACCTATTTTCACTAACTCACTTTTCGCAGAGCCTAAGTCCACTTCTCACCTTAGCCGAAATCTAAGTAATGCTGTCCATGCGAAACTGCTTAAGATGTAACATCCCTTCTGCTCATCTGCCTAGTCTGTCTTTACACACTGCAGAAGTACTCAGGAACTCACATGCTTTAACCCCAGAGTGGAGCGCTGGGTCCGAGTCGTGTCTGAGCACTCTTGGTGTTTCAGGTTTGAGCAGCTTGCTCAGCCCCAGATCTGATGCTTGAGTGTTGCCAGCTCCGGCGGCTCTGCTCGCCTCTTGTTGCTAGTGCTGTCTTAAGCAGTTTCCCTCTCGGTGCCCCATCCCGCTCTCCACTGGTCCTGTCCTCTGTCGATGTTGCTCCCTGCCCTGTCGCAAAGCCTCCGAATGTTCACGCCAGCTGCCCTCTGCATGGACTGTTGCATGTGAGTACACGGCCGTGGAGGCGAGTCTTTAGCTCCTCTGGGTGCGGCATGACCCAAGTACAGCAGAGGCCATCTGCAGGCACTGGCCACGGCGCTGCTGGCCCGTCAGTGCCCGCGCCGCACAGGGCTCCATGGCCCTCAGAGGAAAGGTCTTTATGGGTCTGCAGGTGAGGCCCGTTCCCAGAGCCCAGGCTTTCTGGGAGCTGAGCAGTGACCAAGCAGACAGCGAGCTTTCCCCTTGTAACAGTGCCTTTATTTTATAGACTTAAAAAAACAAAGAAAAAGGTTTATCTCCCTCAGGTGGCTCTGGTGCTTCCTGATCCCCAGCGGTGAGAAGCTCTGGTGCCCCTGTGGAGTGTCAGAGCAAGGGGGTGCAGCCTGCTTCTCCCCACCTCCCTCCCTCTTTTCATTTGTTTTACCTTTTGAAGGGAGAGGAACAGACAAAGCCCGGGCGGGGCTGCAGCATCCTGCACCTTGCCTGGCTGCCTTTCTGGTACACACAGTGCAGCGCTGAGCCCTGTAACTTAGCCTGGCAGAGACCCAGCTGCTTTAGGTGTGCGGGTCTGTGTGCCCTGCAGGGGCTGTGTCCAACATCTCTCTCTCTTACTGTTCTGGAGTAACTCAGGTTCCGTACAGTGCTCCCAGGTTGGTATACTTTAATTTCTACTGATTCTTGTTCATTTTTTAAATGTGTTCCTACTTCTGAGGTGGCTGTTTTCATGTTTGACTAAAAGTTATTTTTAATAAAACGCTGGAGTTGTTTTTTCTGAGAAGATGGCCATCAGTGAGTACCCGCAGCTCCATGCCCATTCCTCACTCCCCTCGGTGGCTCAGCATCTGAAGTTGCGTTGCTTCCTTGAAAGTCACATGGTTGATGGCTCTCTGCTGCCTCTGGAAGGTGTTCTGAAAGGCAGAGAACCTTTGCTCTCTATAATGGCTTGTTTTAATCTTCAGTGCCTACTCATGCCTAAAGATAAGAATTTGACTAAAAATTGAAGATTTGATTGGAGATCCAAAAACACTCTTCTTTGTAGAAGGTTCACCATGCTGAGGATATGCACTGATACCTAAAACAGCCTCATGAAGTGCTTCGGGGGGGGGGGTTGGGGTACTTTGTAACACTGGAAGCATTCTGTTATCTAAAGTTTTCGACATCACCAAACTTCGGCCAGGTGGCTACTGTATGAGTGTGAATGCAGTAAGTTTTTGGTCAAAGTGTTTTGCAAGCCATGCATCCTGATGCCCTCATGTACTTCAGTGCGAAACTTTGGTGATGCCCACTCTCCCCACAGCCCCAACTTCCCTGCCCAGGCAGTAGCGTCACATTGCTTCTCATGATCCTGTCATCTCACGCTTCCAGTTGGCTTTGGTGTTGGGTGACTCTCAGGGTGGTGAACCAATGGTCTCTGAGGGGCTCCCTCAGCTGGCCCCGAGGGTGACAGGGCTAGACTCTGTTGTCAGCCCATATTGTGCCTCAGATTTCCACCGGGTTGTCGAGGTGGCTCTTTCCTGTCAGCTATGACTGACTCCTGCC
Organism: Dinomys branickii; assembly: GCA_004027595.1. Lineage (NCBI taxonomy): Eukaryota > Metazoa > Chordata > Mammalia > Rodentia > Dinomyidae > Dinomys > Dinomys branickii. The sequence goes on from PVLD010006256.1 coordinate 59,422, forward strand.
ATTCACTGTTTTTCACTTGGCCACATCCCACTCCCACGGTGACTCACGTGGTCATTGGTTCAGTCCTCTCTGTGATGTTCTCTGCATGACCAGATGTTAGATCGAGTGCATAGTGGATGCTATGGTGTTGGCTTATTGTTGTTGTAATCCTGACTTTTCAACTATTCTTGAAATTACAGTGGACTAAGGAGGATGGACATAGAACTTCCACCTCTGCTGTCCCTAACCTGTTTGTTCCATTGAACACTAACCCCAAAGAGGTCCAGGAGATGAGGAACAAGGTGCGTCCTGCTGTCTTGCGGTGGGGTTGGGGTGTGGGTGGGAGGGGTGCTGGCTTCTCGCAGAGGAGTTGAAGCCGTTTCTTCACACTGCTGCTGCCCCACCTGGGTGTGAAGTGTGAGTGCAGACTCTGGCTCCCAAATCTTGACCTGCTACCTGCCCTATAGCAGGTCTGATCTTGGTCAGAGCAGACAGTGCTGCCCTGCTTTTCAGGGTTCCTTTTGCGCTGTGAAGGGCTACTTCGGGACATGAGCTCCATGCACATTCAACATTCATGGTGTCCCTAAAGATGGGCACATAGCGAGTATTTCCCCCAAAAGTAGTATGGTGAGGGACTTGTCCCCTTCCAGAGACCCCATCTGCTAAGCAGGATGCCAGCACCATCGGTAGGCCACCCTGCCTCCCTGGGCTGCGCAGAGCAGAGGTGCACCTGTGCGGCTGGGTGCAAGGACACAGCAGTGTGGCTTCTTTGTGTTGTTGATGTGTGTGTCTCTTCCTTCCTTCCTCAGATCCGAGAGCAGAACTTGCAGGACATTAAGACGGCTGGCCCCCAGTCCCAGGTTTTGTGTGGTGTAGTGATGGACAGGAGCCTCGTCCAGGTGAGCGCTCAGAAGGTCTCTGGCATTAGTGGGTGGTGACTAACCATCTGCTTCAAAGTTGTGCTGAGCTTGGGTGAGAGTGCGTTATGAGGTGAGTATTCTAGGCAACTGGTTACCTTTGTTAAGAATCTCCATAACAGCCCAGCCACTTCCCAGGAGTCCTAGCCTAGCGGAGCATGCAGAGGACTGCGCCCATCCCCAGCCCTGCTCCTGCTAGTGCATGCATCCCTGCAGGGCACACACGCTGCCAGCTTTGGGGGCGGGTACATGGTGTTGCCAGGATGCCTCAGAAGCACTAGGAGAGGGGTTTGCTGTGGTGGACCACCATACTCATGTCTGCAACAAACGCTGCTTGGGTCATCAGGGTGGGCGCTGTTACGGTGGTCCACGTTTACATTTCTGCAAAGGGCTCCTAGTGGCACAGTGAAGATAATATGTAAGTAGTTATCTCTGACTCTCATGGATGCCACCGATGCTTTCCCACCTGACTCCGCAGGGGTAGAGGAGTGGTGTCTCATTTTCTGAATTTGGCCAGCGATAGCCCTAGTTATGTGTTCAGTGTCTGCACGCACCGCCATCATCACCCCGCCCTCACCCTTACCGTAGACGGTGTCCCTGCCGCATGCTTGTAGCTGGCTTCATCCTGTGCTCTCAGTTGATTATTTTCAAGGCTGGGCCTGGTGTGCTCTGGTGACTGAGTTTACTGTTGCAGGACGCACCCCTCTCTGACTGTACGGAAACTATCGAAGGGCTCGAGCTTACAGAGCAGACCTTTAGTCCCGCTAAGTCTCTCTCTTTTAGAAAGGTACTCACTGCCCTGTCCTTCCCTCCTGTTGGCGCGCGGTGCTCTTCTCCCCCTGCTCCCCAACTGCCACCCTCTCAGGTGCTGTCTGTTACTCACGTACCTTGCAGGGAATCTCAGAGTCATCTGTGAGGGTGTCTAGAAGGTTCTGTTTTGCCCATTCTAATTAAAATGTTTGGTATGAGGTACGTTAGCAATTTGCAGCATTTGAAGTTGTTGCTGAGAAGTGGCCAGTGTGCACGATGTGGTATGTGTCCGAAGTCCTGCCTGTGAGTGCCCAGTGCCTGCCTCTAGACTGCAGAGTTTAACCCTGCAGAGGCCAAGTGCACACGGGTTCCTCTAGGCTATGCCAGCAGTCACAGCTCCTACCTGACTTCTCCCTCGATCATTCATCTCTGACCTCATTGGAGGCCGTGTCACTGAAAGACATTATTTCAGAGGGTTGAAAAATAAAACAAGACCACGTTTGTCACCGTTTGATAAAAATGCATTTATTAAAAGAATACCTAAGCCAGAAAGGGTAGTACACACCTGTATTCCCAGCTTCTCTGGAGGCAGAGGAGGTTCATGTTTGAGGCCAGCCTGAGCAACTTAGTAAGGCCCTGTCTCAAAACCAAAATATAAAAAGGGCTGCGGATGCAGCTCAGTAGTGGGACATGTGCCTTGCACACACAAGGCCTCGGGGTTGGTCCCTAGTACTGCCAGACAAGCAGAAAAAGCCCACAGGTGATTTTCTTGAATGTCACAGGGGTGGGCAGACTCATGAACCTTTCAAAGCCCAGGCTGTAGCTTCTCTGTGCACATATACCCAGCGTGTCCAGTACTCAAAAGCCTGGTGTTACGGCCCGGGCTGGGGGCAGGTGTGTCCAGGCGGGATGCTTCTGGCTGTGTGGGGTAGAGTTTTTGGTGAGTGCCTGGTGTCCGGAGGACACTTGGGGGCACTTCGTCCACTCTGAGTGCCTGCTGTGAGATGCAGGATCGCGCCTGTGCTGGGATTGCCAGCTAGGAGCAGGTCTGTACCAGGATTCTATATTCTTGCCCAGAATTCCCACTCAGAGCATTATTTTGCATATTTTTATATTAATTCAATGGGTCCCTCTTCTCGCAGTCCTTAGAGTTTTCTCCTCACTACCATTCTTAGAGCAGCTTCTTAGAAAAGCCAGGAAGATGTACACTCTTCCCTGTCAGTGTGTCATTGTTATTGGTGCCTTGAGCCATAAGCTGCTATCACCTTGGGCATGTGGTCTTGCATCTAAGTGCTGTGTGTTGCAGAGCACATTTCAGCTCTCAGTGCATTGGTGGATCTTGTCTGTGGTGGTGTGGAAGGCAGCTGGCTGGCCGTGTCACAGGATGTGTTTTGAGGTGGTTCCTCATCAGCTTTGCTCTGTCCCAGAGGTGTTCAGATGTGGGCATGTGACCGTCCCCGGGGTGTTTCACGAATAGACGAAGAGTCCCCACGACCTGTGCACGTTTGCTGTGCATGTGCTGGGCAGAGCCTATGGCATGCTAGCTCCAGGTGAAGAGACATTGACACCTTGTACATGGTTAGTTATCTGTAGTGCTGGGGATGAGACCCGCAGATTGGCACATGCTGGGCACCTGCTTCCCTGAGCCCGCCCCCCGCCCCCCAGCTTGTTTATAAATCTTCCTCTAGCTTCTGTGTTCTGTGCTTCTCAGTCTCTCAAGTTCACATTTGTATTTTGGTCTGTTCCACATTGAGCGAATTTCATTTTTATGGTGAGGATTTGCTTTGGTGTCACGGATGTCCTTTATGGGGGCTGTTTGTTTGTTACTTATTCCCTTCCTTTTGGGTGAGCCTCCAGGTGCAGGCAGTCTTGCTGCTTGTGGAGCATGGCGCTTGCTGCTCTCTGGCAGCAGGGGTTTGTCCTTGAGCCAGGGAGGGGACTGTCCTAAACTCCCTCCCCATGTGGCAGACATGGAGATTCCTGCCTCTGCCTGTGAGCCTGTGTGAGGTGGGGCTCTGTGGAGGGATCCTCTCTGGCCTTTAGTGCCCATAGTGGCATTTGGCATGGCGCAAGGATGACTCCCCACAGGAAGAGGCAGAGGGGTACAGAGCTTATGTGAAAGCTCTCTGCCCCTGGCCTCGAACAGAGACCCTGAGAACCGTGGCTGCCCTTGGCTCTTACTGCATGTGGATGGCCTGGTTACAAAAGAGCCTGCAAGGTCAAATGCACACTGCCCACCCAGGGAAGGACTCGGGTCTGTTGTGTCCCTCATGCAGTATGGGAGAAATGCAGTAGGGCAGCGAGCCCAGCTCCCAGGCTTTTTGGTCTTGTGAGGAGTACCCAGGCTGCGTGTGGCCCTGGGACCAGGATTATCAGTTCACCTGTTAGTCTCCTCCTCAGAAATGCTCCTCCTCCTCCTGCTGCTGCTGCTGCTGCTGCTCTTTCTCCTCTTTTTCTCTTCCTCTGTTTCTTCCCTCCTCTCCCACTAGGGACTGAACCCAGGGCCTTTGCCCTGAGCTGGATCCTCAGCTATTTATTTTTCATTTGCAATGAAGTCTTGCTAAGTTGCCACCCACACCGCCTCAGTTGAGTACAGAAATGATTCTTGGGCATCTGTGTTGCTTGAAGTCTTTGGCGGGTGACCAGGAAGGAAGGCAGCATCTAGAGCCTTCGCTGCTGGAGGGACTGGCCACCCTCCATTCTGATTCCCTAGTCCAGGCTCCACGTCACAGGCCCAACCCTTTTCTCCCGCTGGCCTGCATCTGCTCAGAGGTGGCTGGTTAGTGGAGTGTCTGCCAGTGGAGGGACCTGGCATGCTGCTTGTTGAGTTGTCCCAGCATGCAGGTCCTGCTTGTCCCCTGGGATATCAAGCTGAGAATAAATTGGACGTGCTGGCACAAGCTTGTACTCCCAGGAATGTGGGAGGACTTAAGGTTTGAGGCCAGCCAGGACAATTTAGCTAGTAAGACCTTGTCTCAAAATGATTAAAGGGCTGGGCTATAGCTTAGTGGTGGGGACTTAGCAGCCTATGCGAGGCCTGGGTTCCATCACCACAAAAAACTAGTCAACACAAAACAAACGGAGCAAGGGCTTTGGTGGCTAAGTGGCAGGAGATTGTTGCTATTTTTTTCCTTTACTAGTTTTGAACATTTAAAGAATTGAGGCCTGTCAAGCCTCCCATCACCTCATTTTATTGGCAGTGACAGCAGGATGCAGGTGCATTTATGGAATGCTGTTGCCTGAAGGGATCTTGGCCTTTGGAAGCCCAGCAGAGTCCTCTTGCTGGTCATAAGCCCAGGCCTCTGAACAGGAATGGCTGTCTTTTTTTTTTTTTGCGGTACTGGGGATCGAACTCAGGACCTTGCGCTTGCTAGGCAAGCGCTTATTCCACTGAGCTATATCCCCAGCCCATGGCTGTCTTCTGGCAGAGCAGCAGGTGCTGTGTTTTTGTGGTGGGGCTGCTTCTCAATGACGAGCCAGGGGACCTTAGGTCAGGCTAGTCAGAGATTGTCCTTTGGCCGGGAGTCCTGGGCTCGTAGCAGGTGGCTGTCCCGCCCACAGGCCCTGCCTTCTCACAGTGGCTGTGTCACCAGCCCTGCGCGGGACTGTGTGCTGTGGGGAGAGGGGCAGTGGCAGTGTGGGCTGCTCCGGGAATGAGGCGGGGCTTCTCCCTCAGAGGTTCCCGCCAGCGTCTCTGTGGTCTGGGGCTCTCCTGTCTCTTGTTTTTTCCCTGTCTTCTTTGATGCCTGGCAGCACTCATGAAGACCCGAGTATGTGTGAAGCTGTGACCCAGACACCCAAGGCCACTTCCTTCCTTCAGCGCAAGAAGCTGAGCTGTGGGCAAAGAGCTGCCCGGTGTGGGCTGTGTCTGCCTCTGTGTCTGCCTGGTGGTGCCTTGTGCCGCCCTCGGGCCCCTTGGTGGACCTGTCCGAGGAGCCCCTTTCGTTCGTTGCATTGCCCACTGCTTTTCTTCTACACAGATTCTGCAGTTTTATAAATCTTCAGGCAGACCTCAGTGTACAAGCATGTTGTTCTAGGATGTTTGGGGATAGGTCCGGGAGCTGGGTACCCCAGGACACACAGGCAGAACTCACTGTGGCACTGTCTGATGTCATAGGGACAGGAGAGGGGAGAGGACCCTCTGTGTCGTGCATCTGCGCTGTCTGTGCTTTCAGACACGAGGTCTTCTTCTGTTGTTTGTTGTGTGACACTGAACTGTTGCCATGTTTTCTGCCACTGAAGGCTGCAGCTCTGCCTTTCCCTTGGGCCCTTGCCGATGCAGTCTCGAGGCGAGGCGTCTGTCTGCTCCCTAAAAGCCTTCCCCGCCTACAGCCTGCTGGGAGGAGGGAGAGTCCCTGCCTTGCCAGGCTGCTGCACACCATGCCTCCCTCTCGTCCACAGGGGGAGCTGGTGACAGCCTCCAAGGCCATCATTGAGAAGGAGTACCAGCCGCATGTCATCGTGAGCACCACGGGCCCCAATCCCTTCCATGCGCTCACCGACCGTGAGCTGGAAGAGTACCGCAAGGAGGTGGAACGCAAGCGGAGAGGGGAGGGGGAAGGTGAGCGCTGCCTGGCCAGCACAGCTGTGCGCAGGGCCAAGCCTTGAGGCTGGTTAGGAGCTGGCTAGGGTTCAGTCCACACCTCAGCCTGGGCACGGGGGCTGGGCAGGTGGAAGGGTTCGCTCCTCGCACTGGGAAGGGCACTGGCAGGGCTGTGTCTGGAGCTGGAGCCATGGGAGCTTCTGAGCGTGGTGGGTGTTGTCAGAAAGCAGCCGAGGGTGTCTGCCCAGAGATCTGCGGTGCCCACCACTAGGCGAGGCCGGGTGCTGCTCCTTCTGACCAACTTCTTTCCACACAGAGCAGTGAGAACAGGTGTGGAGCTGCTAATTTGGACGAGTGGGCAGCCAGCCTGAGTTTTCTTGTGGTCCTGGGATCAGACCTGGGCTCTCACTGTGCTAGGTATCCTTTTGCCCCTACACCAGAGGCCAGTGCCTTGTCCTGCTGGAGGCCTGGAGACCATTTATGTCCTGAGGGAGGTGATGTACAGGTGTGGCCCTGAGAGCTGAGGGCCTGGGGGTTCTGAGCTGTTACCAGAAACATTTTCAATGAAAGGAGATTTTTTTTGAAAATTAGGGTTATGATACCTGGTTTTCCAATATGAGAAATAGACCTTGACCTCGTTTTTTTTTTTTGTTTTTTTTTTAAGACTGTTTCACTTTAATTCAGGCTGCCCTTGGACTTGTGGCAAGCATCCTGCCTCAGCCTTCGCATTGCTGGGATTACAGGCATGCACCACCATGCCTGGCAACTTGGAATTTTGTGGACCCAGAGTATACGTCCTGCCTTTTCTACTCTGGTCCTTACCAGCATATTTTATTTTATCTGGTACTGGGAATTGAACCCAGGACCTTGTGCTTGCCAAGCAGGCACTGTGCCACTAAGCTATATCCTGGCCCCTTATCAGCATATTTTAAACAAAACAAAAGGGTAAGAGTTGCCAACTTTAAATTGTTGATAGAAAACTCCCTCCCTAAGAAATGAACTGGAGAGTGAGGTGGGCCGAGGAGTTAGACCGTGAGGGTGGTTAGTACAGGGGCTTCCCAGGGCAGATTCACCCGAAGAAGAGTAGGAGTTACAGGAGTTCTGCATGCCAGGATCAGCTGAGAGTTCAGAAACTCAGGGTAGCGTGCTTGGTCCCGGCCCGCCCTCTGCAGAGGGTGATATGGGATGGCCGAGGCGCACTGGGAGCCAGACCTGCTCTGGATGCATCCTGGCCACCCCACACACTCAAGGCCCTGACCAGGCGCTGTCCGAGGAGGGTACATCCATCAGCTTTGTGTTCTGTGACCACAGGGCAGAGGAGGAGTTTCCTTGTCTCCTGATTTCGGAGGTTTCACACCAGGAGCTATGCGTCTGAGCCTGTGGGGAGCAGCATACTGTGACCGGGGCAGAGAGGTGGAGAGGAAGGGCGCAGCCTTGGGACCTGCTCCAGCTCAGCCCTGCAGCTGGGAACCCAGCCTCCCATGTGTAGCGTTTGGGCACATTTGAGGTATAGCACATCCCTGGTCTCAAGCACTACATGTTGTTTCTCCTTTGTATGCATCTGCAGAGACTGTGGATGACTCTAGAGAACAGAGAGAAAAGAGTCTTCCAGACCAGTCGGCTGTGCCCCACACCCCCCCCAGCACCCCTGTCAAGCTGGAGGAAGGTGAGCTCTGGGCATGTGGACCCCCTAGGAGGGAGGGGGCATGGCTGGTGGCGCACTGGCAGCTGTTCTGTAATACGAGTACAGAGTGTATATTTGCATCCATGCCAGTGCCTCGTGTGGCTCTGGAGTCTCCAGTGGAGTCCCAGTCTCTTCACTGCTCTGCTCTGTCCCAAGTGACTTGAGGTCCTGTAGAGTGGGGCTGTTGTGACACCTTGGAAGGGCAGACCTTCCCAGCGGACCCCGCCTCCATGTCTGGTGTCCGTTTTGCCCTTTGCTTGCACACTTCGCGTCTGTCCTGTGTGGGCTGCGGGACTGCGTCCCGAGAGCTCTGGGTGCACTGCCACTCTCGGCGTGCAGGCAACACGTCTGTCCCGTGGTCTCGTCCACCGTGTCTCCCTGTTCTGTATTCCCCAAGAATGGCTTGGCCCCGTAGTGTAACCCAGTGGCTGTGACTGAGTGCATAGATTCTCTACTTGTGCTTTTCTCTCTCGTGGCCGCCTTGCAGCAGGAGATGGATGTGCTAAAGAGTACCTGTTACCCTAGTAAGTACTGCCGCCCGCGCCGCTCCCTGTGCTCTGCTCTTTCTCTGCTGCTTTGTTTCTGGAGCTTTGTTTCCTGTTTGTTCAGAACAAAAACAGAGGCCCTCTTTTTTATACCTGCCCCTCTGTGGCCTCCCAGGAGTCATGGGACACCTGGGCCTCGTGCTGTGCGTGCGGCACTGCCCAGAGCGCACTGGGCCTCAGGAGTTCCAGGCTCAGCCTTCGAGCTTTGCTGGGAGATGTTTGGTGCAAAGGTTTTGCCAAATTGGGCTGGATGTAAAACGGGGTGGTTCCAGCCAAATGGTTTCTGCCACTAATGCGCTGGGCTGTTTGGACCTGTGCCTAAATGGAGATTGGTAATTTGAAGTGGGCTGAAAGCAATACTTGGTGCTTTTTAAGAGATGTGAAGCCAGGTGTGGTGACACACACTGTAATCCCAGCACGCTGGGAGGCCAAGACAGGATTGCAAGTTCAAACCCAGTCTGGGCAATTCAGTGACTTAGCAAGACCCTGCCTAAAGAAAATAGAGAGGGGTCTGGAAACAGCTCAAGGCAAAGTCCTGGGTTAAGCCCTCAGTACTGCAAAAAAGAAAAAAAGAAAAGTAACATTTGGTCAGATAATCCCAGTTTTCCTGAGTGTGCACCATTAGCGCCACAAGCTTTGCCAGGGTGGGGTGGTGCCTACACTGTGCTCTGAGTGTGGCACTTCAGTTATCAGCAGAGGGCCACATGCAGGAGCCTTCAGGGGTCCTCCAGCCACCCCAGGCTGCAGCAGTGAGGGCTTGGGGCCAGCACATGTGTGGCCAGGCTGCTCAGAATCTGTGCTTAGTCCAGCTGCTCTTGTGCTGATGTCTGGCTAAATTTAAGTACTAAATGATTTGGTGTTGCCTAATATGCCAGTTGTGTGTAACTCTGGATTGTTTAAAATTTGTCTCCAATGCTGGTGTCCCTGGGGCCAAGGGGAAACACGACTACCCCAATGCAGACAGATCAGGCTGCAGCTTGCTCTCAGCCTGTGGCCGTTCCTTCTCCCCTCTCTTGTTAAACAGCTCTGCCGGCTGCCCTAGGGACACCAGCTGCTGGGATCAGATGCAGGCCGTAGGGCAGAACCACTAACAACTGAGCAAAGTCCTCCTGTGTGGGTGCCCCTAGCTCGCCAGCATGCTCACTAGAGGGCGCTAGAGCGCCCCAGTTGAGCGTGCGCTTTGTACTGCTGGCTCTCTGCAGCCCTCTTGTGTAGAGTATACCTAGGCGGAGTGGCTTGTCTTGGAAAGGGCCATGGAACAGCATGAAGTGGCAGCTCCAGGGCCAGCACCCCCGCGTCAGGCTGCTGGCTCTCACCATCTTCCACCCCCACCACCAGACCTCCCACGGGAGCCGCCCTCTGCAGACGACAGTGATGCTGCCACCTTCAAGCCAACACTCCCTGACCTGTCCCCTGACGAGCCTTCAGAAGCACTGGGCTTCCCACCAGTGGAGGAGGAGGAGGAGGCCCCTGGCCCCCTTGGGCCCCCCCAGACCCCTGCCGCAGCAGAGCTAGAGCCAGGCTCAGCCCCAGTGGCTGAAGAGGCAGCCTCCCCAGCTGCTGAGGAGGCGTCTGCTGCAGAGCCCGGAAGTGACGGGTCCCCAGGCAAGTCCCCGTCCAAGAAGAAGAAGAAGTTTCGCACGCCCTCCTTCCTGAAGAAGAGCAAGAAGCGTGACTCCTGAAGGCCCTGTGCAGACCACACAGTCCTGTCTGAAGTGACTGGCTCTGCCAATGTCCTGATTGCGTGTCCTGTTCTGTCCTTTTGTGTAACGGAATGCAAAAATCCAATCCCTCATGTAGCTAGAGCCCCACCCTGTGCGACCAGCCCCTGCAGAGCGGTGCTACCAGTGTCCCTCAGCCTGGGAGTGGCTCCACTTAGCGTGTGAGCTATGTTCTCCTGGGGGGGGGTGTCTATCATGGCGCTGGTGGCAGGTCCCAGAGGCCTTGCCCCCTCTGGTCACAGGTGCACCCTCCTGAGCCCCACCCTACTCCTTGTGCCCTAACTCATCCTGTCCCTGCTTGGCTCTCCAGCCCGGGTGTCTCAGGTGACTGAATCTGACTCGTGGCTTCCGCTGGTTCAGTGATCCCTTTATCCTGCACATGGCCCTGTCCTGTGGATGCTCTTGCATGCCCACCACGGCCCGGGCCTGTGGCTACCTGCACAGCTGAGCTCGGGCTGAGGCTGGCCTGAACCCAGTTACGCGGTCCATGTGCGCCCAGTACAACGCTATGCATGGTCTCACTGGTGACCCTGACCAAAGCCAGATTGAGGAGCTCCTGGGACCTTGCTTACTGGTCTTGGGGTTCCTGTCACCAGGGAGGGATTCCAGGAGGGAAGAGTCCTTTCTAGAATTTTCTTTCAGCACGTCTGCCTTTTAGCCACATTTTGACTGTGAATATGAACAGGTTGTGTTTTGTGTTAGTTTTCTCTCTAGCGCCTGTGGCAGACTGCAGTTTGGGGGTTTGGGAATGGAGTGGGGACCATCCCCACCTTACCTCAGCCTGAGGGCATTCTGGTTTTGATGAACATAACTTCAGGTGGAAGTTGGTCTCAAGTGTCCCACCCAGCACAGTGCCATCTGTGGAGCCTGCACCTTACCCCCTTGACAGTGCTGGGACTTTCTGGCAGGAGTGGGCAGGTGGTGACCTGTTTGAGGGCCTGCCCTGGCCAGTGGGGAAGCCTATGGGGCTCCAGATGCACCCCATAGGGGATAGCCCCCCAGGAGAGATGGTGTAAAAGGCGGGCTTGGGTCTTGGCATGGCTCCCATTGGCTGGACACTGGGCAGAACTGAGCTGGCTGCAGGCTCTCCACTGCCTGTCAGTGCTGCCATGGTAGTAGGGAGCTCCCTGCCCTGTCCTGGACTCTCCTCTCACCCCTCTTGCCCTTACTCTATCCCACATATGCAATGACCTTAATTTTCACTTTTGTAGTCTAATTCTTTGTATTACAACATGAAATATAGTTGCATATATGGACCAGACTTGGAGGACAGGTCCTGGATGTCCTTTCTTCATCGTAACATGTTTTACTCACAAATAAAACTCTTTAAGCAGTTTCCTTGCCTATATCCTGTTGACAGTTTTCAGATACCTTCGTTCCCTCAATGTAGGATTTCCAAAATGTGTCTCCTGTTCTAAGAACCCCTGTGTGTTTCTCTGCCAGATGTCCTGACACCTGCTCTTCCTGGAATCCGCATTGGTATCTGGGGGCTGCCAGTCGGGGGCTGGGATAGGAGTTCATCCTAGGGCCAGCCTCAGCCTGCCTGGATCAGCAGAGGGGAGTGAGGACTGTAGCCTGAGGCCCATCCTGTGATCCTGGGTCCAGGGCCTGACCCTGGCCTGGGGCTGCAGCTGGCACTGCCCTCTGCTGCAGGGGAGCCCAGTGCTGTGCTGGGTCTTGGCCCATGTCTCGGTGGGTGGGTGCAGGGCAGAGGTGTCCAAGAGAGAACACTAGTACAAAATAGCTGCTTTATTTGTCATTCAGAAGCCTGGCCCAGGGCCTGAGCCACTGAGGCAGAGTGCACACAGCAGCCTGAAGGCCTTGGTTGGCCTCACAGTCTGCTCAGGCCGGGTGTGTGAAGCAGGCAGGGCAAGGCATCCAGGGTTCTAGGAGTGTAGCAGAGTGGTGAGACGCCCTCCCAAGGCCACTGCCAGGCAGGGGGGAGTTGTCCTAATGGACCAGGCTGGTGGCACTTCAGTTACTCAGTCTTGAGCCCCGGTGTTGGGTGCCTCAGCTTCCGCAGGAGAAAGACAGGGAGCAGGAAGAGCCCCGCACACACGGTGAAGCAGGCCTGGGCTCCAGCCAGCCAGTACACTGCAGGGAGAGGGGGGTCAACCCAGCCCACACCCAAGTGACTGTGAGGATGCTGGGGAGGCAAGTGGGGGGGGGATGACAGCACGTCCTCAGTGCTGCTCCAGACCCTTACCTGAGGCGGCCACCACAGGCCCCACTGCCCTGCCCAGGGCACCCAGGCTTCGCAGTATGCCCATGACTGTTCCCTTCTGCCCTGGTGAGCCTGTGGGGAGACCCTGTTAGAGGTGTTACAGGTGCCTCCACCTCCCGGCTGGCCAGGCGATATCTGGAAGGGAGGGGGCTCACCGTAGCTGGCAACCACGGAAGACAGGCAGGGCACCACGACTGCGGCCGCTGTGGGGAACGTGGAGGCGTCAGGCCAGAGGCGCCTGGTGTCCCCTCCTGCCCGGGGGGCACTCACCAAAGGAGTAGAGCAGCAGTCCCAGCCCTAGTGTAGGCAGCGAGCAGCCCCAGCCAATGAGGAGGAAGGCTGGCACCAGCAGCAGCATGGCCTGTAGGGACAGTGGCTTTAGCACCTGGCTGAGGCCTGGCCCTGCCCAGGGCACCAACCTGCTGCCCGCTGCAAAGGGAGTCCTACCCACTTCACAGCCATGACCTCTCTGCCAGGGCGGATCCGCCGGGCATAGGTGCCCTGGATGGTGGCCATGGTGAGACCGATGAAGAAGAACATCTTGCCCTGTTGTAGGCTGTGAGGCAGGCAGTGAGTGGAGGCCTTGGGCCACCAACCACAGCCCCCTGAGGAGGGGCTCCCTGGGATGGGCTGAGGCCTCATTTGAGGCCAGGCATCCCTAGAACCCACCTGGAGAATTGGAAGCGCTGGTGTGCCAGGAAGCTCAGGGTGTACTCCAGACCCGAGAACAGGAAGAGGTAGAGGAAGTAGACCAGGCCCAGTCGGCGCAGGTTGCAGAGCCCTGCAGGGCATCAGACTGTGGGCAGGCTGGGGTTATCTGGGGGGGTAAGAGGGCAAGGGCTGCAGGGAGGGGCAGGCTCCTTACTGTCTGCACTAGGGGGCTCCTGGCTGTGGGCAACAGCTTTGAACTGGAGCAGGGCGAGGGGGCTGAGCAGGTTGGCGGCTGTGTGGAGGCCCAGGGTGATGGAGGGTGCCTGTAGGAGGGTTGGGGAGACCAGGCAGAAGACTGGGGCACACGGCCGAGACAGGGACCCTGGGGAGCAGAGTCCCCCAAAGCCTCTGGACAATAGGCGGGGTCAGCCCAGTCACCCTACAGCAGCATTTGGGGGACCCCATGCCTGTCAGTCCTGCCGAGTCCTACCCGCTTCTCCGGGGGCAGTGTCTCTGGAAGGAAGCAGAAGATGAAGAGCAGGTCTGACACTGCGAAGAGCAGGCTGAGCCAGGGCGCCATCTCCACGGGCAGGGAGGCCCCCAGCATGGGGCCCAGTGTGAAGGCCAGGGAGAAGGCCACCCCGATGACTGCCTGGGGAGAAGGCCACCTGAGTGGGGTTGGGAGGCTGGGGCGTCCCCAGGCGGGCCTGGCGTGCACTTACCATGCCCTGGCTGTGGGCCAGTGGGGAGCCCAGGTCAGCGACGATGGCTGTGGAGAGGCTGACGTTCCCTTTGCTGATGCCCCCAATCACCCTGGAGGCCAGGAAGGCCGCGAAGCTCCGAGAGGCAGCCCACACAGCATAGGAGGTGGCCAGGCCCATCTGTGGGGACAGGTAGGGGCCACCTGTTCTCAGTGCAGCCAGCTCAGCCACCAGAGCACGAGGAAGCACAGCTGCACCCCTGCCCAGCCGGCCCACCCGGTGGACACAGCCCTGACGCACCAGGGACAGCAGCATCACGGGACGCCTGCCCACGCAGTCCGAGGTGGCCCCGGTTAGCGGTGCGGAGAGGAACTGCAGGAGGGAGAAGCCCGAGCCAATGAGACCTGATTAGGAAACAGACGGCACCGTTACGGGTTGCCCAAAGCCAGAGATGGTCACAGGTCATGGACCCCACGATGGGGTGGCCCCAAGGGAGGGCGAGGAGGACGGAGGAGGGTGCAGAAGGCCCAAGAACAAGAAGACTGCGACTCACTGGGGGCGAAGAGTGAGGACCAAGAAGCCAGGGGGCCCAGGTAGCACCAGGCCCCCAAGCGGGGACAGCCTGGCCACCGGCTCGGCCGTACCTCCGAACAGCACGCTGTTGTACCTCTTCTCCGCCGGCATCCCGATCGCCGTGGCGAACCAGTCTACGCCGCGCTGCCACGAGCCGTACAGCGGGTCCTGCGGAGAGGAGCGCGAGGCTGGGAGCCCGAGGCGGCGGGGTGCGGCGCCCCAACCCCGCCCGGGGAGCCCCGGGGCTCACGTCAGCGCGACCGTGGCTCTCCAGCAGCCCGGGCAGCAGCGGCAGCAGCAGCGAGAAGGCCAGCAGGTCCAGCAACAGCCCGAGGAAGAGCACTGCCAGCACGCGGCGCGCAGGGTGCGGGCGGATGGGCGGCCGAGGGGTGCAGCTGGCCCGCCCCGACTCCATGGCGGCTCCTGCGGGACTGGGTGGTGAGAACCCGCGACCCCGGGAAACTGAGTCCGCCCCGCTCCTGCCACGCCTGCCGTCCGGCGGGGACAGGCCAGGGAGACCCTGCGGGGCTGGGCGCCTGCACCCCGAGAGCCGCCCACTGGACCGCACCCCAGCCCGTATCTGCAGCCGGGAGGCAGGAGCAGCGCACCTGTGTGGGCAGCGGCAACCGAAGCTGAAGACCCCAGGTGAGACAGCCGGGCGCGGAGGGGCCCACCGGAAGTTCCTGCCCCGGGGCCCCGCCCCTTCCGGCGGTCTGAGCAGGCGCCTGGGCTTGGGCTGGTTCCCTTCCTGCTTTTCAAATCCTGCCAGTGGCCCGCCCCCACCAAGGTCACAGGGAATTGGGACGCGAAATGGTTCCTGTTGGGCGGGCGTCGTCGCCGTCCGCCCAGTCTTGTCCGGGCGCTCACACCCTTTGTAGAGCACGCGCTACTGCCCCGCCGAGGCCGCAGCGGGCCACACTGTGCCCGTCCCGCAGCTCCAGAAGCAGGACTGTGGTTTTCCCCAAAGCGCTTGCAAGAGCCGTACCGCGCCTCGGTGCAGACATCAAGGACTGAGCAGCAAGGCCTTGGATGGACAGCCTGACCCCTGGCCAGGTAGCACTGAGGCGAGTTTATGGGGGAATAAGGCTGGCTGGCGTCCACAGTCTGGACCTGTGCAGCTTCAAGGTGACAGGCACCCTATCTTGTAGATATGGTAGCCCACCGACCCTTCTGAATCTAGACCTGTACCTAGGAAACAGGCCACAGGTGGCCAGACCCCATTGCTCTGGGCAGTCTTGGCTTCAGCCTCGAAGGTCGGGCAGGGGCACTAGGCAATGCCGTGTTCTTTGCTAAGGGCGACCTCTAGCTACTGTAGAGGTGATCCAAAGGTGGCCCTGTCTCCACCTCTCAGATGTCTTAGCAGCATCCAGGACTGTGGCCCACCACGGTCTGGACACCTCCCCGTACCAAACCAGTTACCCTGGCAGCCTCCTCATCGGTGAGGAGCTGTGCACAGCAGGTTTGCCCCAACTGTCAGTTGTGCACAGCTTCACCACGGAACTCATCCTTTCACCACGGAACTCATCCTACAGAACCCACAGTTCAGCAACAGCACTGCAAACAGCAGGGCCCAGCCTCACACAAACTAAGAGGGCAACAAGGGTGACAGCCAAGGAGCTGAACTGCACCAGGATGTCATGCTGCATGCGACTGGTCTGCAGCACAGAACACTGGGTGAGTCCAGATGGCCAAGTGCAGTGCAGCTCTCAGAAAATAAGAGAATGGAGAAGTAAAGATAATAGTCAAATATAGAAAGCTGAGATCAGGTGGAGCCCTCCAGATGGGAGGAAAGGAACTGCCTAACAACTGCGGTGCATTTATGCAGACACTTGGCAGGCGATGTCACGTAACCCCCTCTGCCTGGCTTGCTTGGCTGGTCTCTGGTGCCTGGCGTGCTCTGGGCTGGAGCGGCTTGTTCAGGTGGCTCGCCTCAGGTGTTCTTTGTCCTCCAGACAGGCTTTGCTCCAGCCCCCACATGTGCCTGATCTCCAGCTTCAGCTGTTCCCATACCAGACTCACCAGGAGAGAAGGTGCACAGGAACTCAAGCACAGGAAAAGCTCAGGCTGGGCCACGGCCCCCTTCATACTTCAATTACACAACACAGCCCAGCCTCAGGTACAGAACGTTTATTTACTTTTTGTACTTCTTCCTCTTTAGGGCCTTCCATTCACCTTCCTGCGTAGCCAGGCTGTTAAAAAGCTGCTTCACTTTTCGCTTTCTCTCCTCATCCCTAAAAGGAAGGAACAAATGCCAGTTTTGCAGAGGTCTTGCCCTTTTCCCTTGCTGACCTGCTAATAGCTCAGCACCATACTGGCCCGCAGTGCCATGACCCTGCCCCAGCCCCCAGCATGCAGAGGCTGCTAGGCAGCGGGTGTGGGGACTCTGGCGGCGGGTAGTGTCATGGCCCAGGAGTGCTGAGGTCTGCACGGTCGTGCCCACCCCTGTCCTGACACACTCGGCCTCCTCACCGTTCCATGATCTCAGACAGCTGCATCCTGGCCAGGAACTGGTTGTCCTTTCGGATCTCCCGGACGGCACCTTTGAACTCCCGCTTGTGTTTGTGGATCAGCCGCTTCCTCTCCTGCTCTTCCTTGGTGCTGCCTTGTTTCCTTCCAAACTCAAGGCTGGAATTGGAAAGGCACAGCATTAGGAGGCTGGAGCAGGTTTGCCCCAGCTGTCAGTCAGAGCTTGCTGCTAGTTTGGCCTCTTCCTGGGATCACAGGCTGCAATGCAGAACGAGCGGACGCTGCCCTCCCAACTCTGACCTCCACAGGGTCACCTGCCACGCACACTTTCACCAGCCGGGGAGTGAACAGCTTCAGGGGGACAGGCTTGCTCTTCTCACAGATCAGCGGCCGGTAGAGCTGCTTCTGATTTTCCACATCAGTCAGTATGCTCTGAGACAGCTCCTGGAAAGCACGACGGGAGTGGTGCTGGGATGGCCCAGCCTGGCGCCCTTGGGCCTATGGCCAAGCCACCGTGGACAGGTGGGACATCCACACAGCCACCACAGCCCGTGTGGGGCGAGACAAGGCTGCCCTCTTGTAGATGGGAGGAGACCATGTAGGAGATGGCACTCTAACCCATCTGAAGTGAGGCAGGTGAGGCACGAAAGCTAGAAGTCACTACGGTCGGCTTCCTGTTGTAGAAACTGTACGGGAACCCCTGCCCTAGTGTTTTCTGCCACAGGGCAGCACTGACCACATCATGGAAGTGTACAGGACCCGTGCCCCTGCCCCTGCCAAGGTGGCTGCACCCTAGAGACAGGTATGAAGCAGCGCGCAGAGCAATGAGACAAGCATGGGCAATCTGGTCTCATCATCACCTGATCATACCAGACGGCTAAGCAAACTTTCCCCAAGGTCTTGGGTCCAAAAGTCACTTGGGCTTCTAAGGAACCTCCTAGAAGTCGCTCTGTAAGGCTGGGCCTAACATCCATGGCACAGGTGTCCCAGAACCCCGGTGCTCAGGTTAGGGTCAGTTTGTGCCTGTACCACAGGTACCCTTTGCCCAGAAGCTCTGAGTGTTGTCTCCCTAGCCCAAACCCTGCAGGGGCCAGGAAGCCACTCCATTCTTCAGATAGAAGGGACCAACTGCAGCCGTATTTGCAATACATGCACACAGGGTGAGCCACCCCACAAGGACAACAGCACAGCCTGCCCTGGGTTCTGGTGACCCAGCCAGGAAGAGCAGAGCAAGTTGCTGTCATGTGGGCCAGTGGGGGTGGCACAGGAGAGCTGCAGGAAGATGGACAGACACAAGGGGGCCAGGCCCCAAGCTGGGCACCACAGGCGCACTTAGCTTGCTGTGGAGAGAAATGCTGCCTGCAACCGCAAGGCGTAAGGCCCAGCTCAACTCTTCTGATCCCTTAGGGTCCAGGCTGGGTGGGAGGACTGAGGGGCAGGTACATGCAGGAAGGGGTGGAGAGCAGGGGGCATGACACTGAGGCCCTCCAACATGGTGCCAGGGCAGGTAGCCCAGATACCAGAAGTCTTACCTGCAGCTCGGGGTGGCTGCGCTCTGTCTGGTGCTCTGCCAGGAGGGCTCGGAGGGGCCTGACGATGGCATGAAAGGATGGCAGTGTGCTGTACATGGCCACACAGCGCTTCAGCAGTGCTAGTGCCATGGCCAGGCAGGACAGTCTGCAGGGAGGCAGCAAGCGGACAGCTGCTCAGAAGTGACCCTTGATCCACACCTCTGAGGAACCCAGCAGGCCCACCCTGGCATGGCAGCCTAGGGGCTCATGGGTGACGTGCACAGGGGCCCACCCACATTCCCAACAGAGAAGCAGTGTGAAGAGGCCACCCCAGCTCAGTTCCCATGTTACTACTTGCAAAATCAAGCAAGTATTTTTTTTTTTTTAAGAGCAAAATATATTTACTGAGGGCAAGAAAGCTTCTGTCCAAGACAAGGACAAAAGGGGGGGGTGGTCCAAGTGGGTTACTCCCCAAGCAGGTATGTTCCAAAATACTAAACTTTTTTCGTTTTGGAGTACCAGCCTTTGAGCTTATCCCCAGTTTTTTTTTTTTTTTTTTTTTTTGAGACAGGGTCTCGCTATGCAGTTCAAGCTGGCTTTGAGCTCATTTTATAGCCCAGGCTGGCCTCGAACTTGCAACCATCCTCCTCCTCCTGCCTCAGCCTCCCAAGTGCTGGGATTATAGGCATGCACTATCATGCCTGGCTCCCAGCCCTTTTTAGAAAAACATTAATTTTAAGACAGGTTCTCACTAAATCACTAAGTTACCCAGGCTGGGCTTGAACTTGAATCCCAGAATATTAGAATTACGGCTTTGCCACCTTGCCCAGCTGAAAATAATTACACAATTTATGGAAAGACAACTTCCCTTACTATCAAGATGCCCCACAAAACTTTTGAATCTGACAGAACCAAATGCTCATGAGGGCAAATGAGATAAAAACACGGGAGTTCCTGGCAGTGAATAGATTTCCAGGGTGTCCTCTGCATGTACCTGATGTGGTTGGCCTCAGCTGTGGTTGGGACGTTTCGCCCGCTCACCCAGTGCAGCGGGAGGCTTCCCCTCTGCCACGTGGCCACATCGTCTTTGTCAGAGACCAAGAGCAATTCGGAGTTCTTCCCAAATGCTCTGAAAGGGTGCACCAGAGTGGAACCTGAATTCCAAGTGTGACATGACAGAGATGACCCAGATGTTACTGGCTCACAGGGCCAGCCCCACAGTGCCCAGCATTTAACAGCTCTCCCTTTCCCAGGCTCAGGGGTCAGAGTGCACAGAGCCTCCACGGCCTTGGGTGGAAGCTTTGGCAGTAGTGCCTACAGCCACGACCTAAGCCCACCCTGGAGGCCGCCAGCAAAACTGCCTGTGGGCCTGCTGCATGCCACACATAGCTCTGGAGCTCAGGTCACACCTGGCCAATGGGACTGCCCCATGAGGGATGGCAACACATACCACCCATAGGAGCAAACTGGGTGGACAGGAGTAAAAATGTGCGGCTGGGAAGGTGCAGCAGTGAGGTTGGTGCTGTGTGCGGGACAGCCAGGCAAAAGCAACGGTGAAGACCTAGGCAATGTGTAGGAGCCACTGGTTGTCCCCTAAAAGAGTCCTAGGCAAGGGACAGCCTGTGGGAGAGCTCAGGCTCAGCGCCACAATGAGTGGTACAGATAAGGACAGACACTGGCTCGTCCCATCTCCAGAGAAAAAAGAAAAGCAAAAAGAAAAATGTAAAATTAACCTTTGTAGCAAATTTTTAGCCCAAAATATAATTTCAATACATAAAGACCTGTTGAGCCACCTGATGTGCGTGGCAGGCCACGGTGACTGCCCCTCTCTGCTGCACCCAGCATCAGCACTTCCTGCTGCAGCTTGCCCTCCAGACGTGGTGCCCAGCCTGGCTTCCCTGCTGCCTGGCAGGGCCTCTCTGTGCTTCACACAGGAGATGAATGCCGCATGCACAGTCACATTGTGGAAGACTGGCCAGACAGATGACAGACTGGTGTGCTGTAGAGAGGCCCTGCCTAGCAGCCGCTTTCCAAAGACATTCAAAATGATTCCCACAGGAGGTGCATACAGCTCTATGGGTGGCCTGGTCTCAGGCCAGCCTGAGCAACACAGTGAGATGCTGCATGCTGGCACACACCTGAAATCCCAGCACTTGGGCGGCCGAGGCAGAAAGACTGCCACAACTTGGAGGCCAGCCTGGGCTACATATGCAGTGAGTTCCAGGCCAGCCTGATCTATACAGTGAAATCCTTTCTCAAAAAACAAAACAAGCTGGAGATATATAGCTCAGTGGCACAATGCCTGCCTGGCAAGCACAAGATCTTGAGTTCAATTCCCAGTACCAAAAAAAACCAACAAAAACCAAAAATCAAACCAAAGCAAAACAAAAAAACCACTCCCCCCTAAAAAAAATGTGCATGGGCAGCAAAGGCCTGACTTCTACAGGTAGCACCCTCCCCACAACGGAGAAAAAAGAAAAGCAAAAAGAAAAATGTAAAATTAATCTTCGCAGCCTATTTTTAGCCCAAAATGTAATTTCAATACATAAAGACCTGTTGAGCCACCTGATGTGCGTGGCACCCACCCTTGGTTCCTTTCCCCCCTGGTGCCCCTCAGTCCAGGCCACCAGGGGTGGCTACTGCCAGTCTCTGGCACAGGGAGGGACGTGACACTCACCCCCCAGAGAAAACACAAGCCACCCTCCAGGGCAGGAATTCAGAATTTTGTGTTTCCTCCCCTCTTCTATATGCCAAATTTCCTACAACAGAACATCCCAAAGTACATTTCCAAGAAGCTCTCACAAATGCACTCACCATGGCTTTGCCTGTTTGGGGCTGCGATGTAAAGAATCCCAAGGAGGAAATTAAGAAGCTCAGGGATGAACCTCCGAGACAGAGACACGTAGTCCAGGAAGAGGCAGCACACGAACAGGCCTTTCACCACATCCTGCAGGGACAGCACAGGGCACTGCGAAGGAACCCGTGGGAGAGAGTAACTGGCACCTGGCTCCCCGGCCAAGTGGGCACCTGCTGAGCGCCACCAAAGAGAATGACCCTGTACTCAGGCGGAGGTGGCGCACTGCACTGCCGCCACCCGTGGGGTGCAGTTACTGCAGTAAGGGTGGGTCGCCCACAGAAGGGAGCCATCAACACCCTCATCTGAAATGGAACAAAAGCCCTAGCAGACATGTAGCTTTACCACTAGCGGGAAAGTCAGGCCCTCCCCACAACCTTGACTGCTAACTCAAGACACAGGCTGCTGGGGTAGAGTGCACTGAGAGGGGCCTGGGGGGGCTCTGACCCAAAGCTGGAGTGGGTTCTTGGGTCCCTAGGTGAGTCGGCTCTGCCTGCCCTACGGTCAGCGCAAGGCCGAGGGATGCAAGGCGACCTGCTGCACGGAGGTGAAAACCCACCTTGGTGAGGATCTGGCTCATGCACATCAGGGCAGGGGTCACGACGGGGTGCCAGAAGTCGGAGGTTGGAAACAACAGCCCAGCAATTTTCAAATAAATGAGCTGGAAAGAGAGTGTCATCACACAGATTACAGAACATCAAATGCTGTCTCAATAAGGCCTTTGAAGAGGGACCCAGGGGCAGGGGTGCTTTGGTGGCACATGCCTGCCCCGGTCCCACTCCTCCTGCACAGCCAGACCCTGATGACCCTGGAGGGCTAAGCCAGTGCTGCTGGCTCTGCTGTGACCACACACATGGGAAGAGCCACTTTCCACCGCTGCCCGGCACTATCTATTTATTTATTTATTTTTTTTTGGTGGTACTGGGGATCGAACTCAGGACCCTGCGCTTGCTAGGCAGGTGCTTATTCCACTGAGCTATATCCCCAGCCCTACCCGGCACTATCTACACAAGAGGCTCAGCCCTTGCCATCAGGACCAGACTTGGAGCTAGTGGGAACCCATGTCCTCACTGCAGGAGGCAGCCTCTTAGACTATGGTGTGCACTTTACCTGTTTCTACCTTAAGTGGGCCAGGGGACGTCCCATGACAGGGCCAGTGGCAGATGCTTGGCACAACAGCTGGCACAGCTATGCCCAGGCAAGCTCCGAGCCCTGCCCATGCCTGGGTGGCGGGTGCTTAGCCTTCGCTTGTGGGGCCACCCCAAGGGCCAGAAAAGATGCCTGCAAAACCAGCCCACAGAGGAGAGCCTGACACAAGGCACTCTGTGTTCCCACTTCCACCAAGGCTTTCTAAACATGTTACCAAGAAACTTATGCAAGCCTTGGCGCCAGGTGTGGTGGCGTATGCCTGTAATCCCAGCACTTGGGAGACTGAGGCTGCAGTTCAAGGCCAGCCTGGGCTATAAAGTGAGTTCAAAGCCAGCTAGAACTGCACAGCAAGACCTTGTCTCAAAAAGACAAAAAAAAAAGTCTTAACAAAGAGTAGCTGAACTCTCCACAAGAGCAAGGCAAGTTCTCCCCAGGGCTTCCCAGCACTATCTGTGGGGTCACCCCGGTGACCCAGGCAGTAGCCTGTAGGATGGAGCTACGCATGCACTAGGGTGCAGTCAGGCCCAGCCAGGCATCTTGAACATGACTCCCAGGGACGGAAGGCTTGTTTGCCAGCCAAACTGTCAGTGGCCAAACTGTCTCCCTGCAACCCCACAAACAATGGCATTTCAGCTGTTCACTTCTATTATGAAACGTGCGGCAGTAAAACCATTGTGCAGAGCCGGCAGGCAAGGTGGGGAGAGCGTGTGCTGCTCAGCAGTCAGGGACGATGGTTCTGTGCCACAGAACCTGCCACTAAGACAGGTGGCCTAGCAGTTTGCAAAGGGTGCGTGCACAGAGAGCAATATCCCTCACATGTGTGGAACAGTGGGCAGCCTCACACACGGGAATAAAGCCCGACCGAGCCCCAGCGAGGCCGTGCACACTGGCAGGGACTGCGATGAGCCCAGCCTGGCAAGACTGTGGGGCTATAAATGGGGGAGAAAGTGGTGCCAGGGCATCAAGGGGAGGGGCGTGCATGGGGGGAGCCTCCAGAGTCTGTGCCAGTGGGCACGGTGGGCACAGCCACAGTTGCTCCAGGGAGGGGAATACGGGAGGGGAGGTGTAAATGTGGAGTGAGCAGAGGTGCTGAGAGGTCAGCTCCAGTGCCCAGCCCTGTGCCCGCCAAGAGGGCAGAGCCGTGGGTGTGTGAGGGAGCAGGTCCTGGGCATGGCCCCATTGCCAGCCTGGCTGAGTGACACCTACTGAGACTGGATTCCAGGCATCTGCGGCCAATGAACCCTGCCGCTGCTTACCACATCTAACCCTGGAAACGAGGCCCGGCCCTTGGTCTCGATCATCTCTTCCATCTCGTGCATGGCATCCCGGAGAACAAACCTCACAGAGCTGCTTGCAGACTTGGGGAACATCTGGCAGAGATTATACAGCTGCCTGTGAAGCAGACACAGTGAGCAGAGAATGACTCCAGACAGCCCAATCAAGGGTGCTGAAAACTGTCTTGTGCGTAGGCCCAGAGGACGAGCTTTAGCTTCCCTTCTCCTGGTACTGGGACTGAGCCAGGGCCACCGTGCCGTACCAGAGCTGCCTCAGCCAGTGAAGCCACCTACGGGCCCCCAATTGGTTTGCTCGGTGATGGGTCATTTCCCAACAGTGTTTCATAGCAGTCTACACTCACGTTTGCCATTTCCTAAAAGTGCTCAGAGGGTTTAAGTGGCAGCACTAGAAACACCTCTCCATCCTGGTCACACAATCAGAAGCACATGTCTTGGCAGCCATGCATTTACACACAGCTCACAGCTTTGAGGTCTCCTGTAGATACACACATTGCCACACAGAGGGGCTCTGGCAGGCTGCAGCCAGAAGTCACTTGGCTCTCTGGCGCCTAGAATTACAGCTCTCCCTACCAGGGCTAGCACAGGCCTCCCAGAGCCTACTGTACTTATCCTGTTCCAGACAACAGAAGTGGGAGCCAGGAGCCACCACTCAAGAGTCCTGAGTGTCTGGCATGGGGCCAGGGCCCAACCCAGGCCTCTTCTGTAGGACACAGTAGGGTGTCCCAACACCAAGGCACAAGTCTGTGAAGCTCAGGTTGCACAGCAGCAGCAGGACCAGCCACCCATGAGCACCCCAGATACTGCAGCCTGCAGGGCTCAACGCTTCATGGGTAAGCAAAACACAAGAGCAGGCCATTAAGACTATCAAAAACTCTGAAAGGCTCAGCTGCTTTATTTTATTTTTTTTTTTATTTTATGGCGGTACTGGGGATTGAACTCAGGACTCTGCACTTGCTACGCAGGCGCTTATTCCACTGAGCTATATCCCCAGAACTCAGCTGCTTTAAAGTTAATCTGTTTAGGCAGGGCGTGCTGGTGCATGCCTGTAATCCCAGCACTCATGAGGCTGGGGCAGGAGGATTGTTGAGAGTTCAGGACCAGCCTGGGCTACAAAATGAGCTGAGCCTGAACTGCACAGCTAAACCCTGTGTCTCTGTGGTAACAGGGCAGCATATGTTGGATTAGGATACTATCATGAGACCATTCGGTGAGGCCCCTGCCTGCCATGCTGCCTCAATGATCCCAGAATGTCTGTTTGACCCTAACTAGGAGGAAGTGTTCCAGTCCCACACCCCAATGGCACGGTTTTACTTACACAACCAACTTATCAATTACTTTGAGGTCTGGTGGATCACTCGTGGCCAGATCTCCAATGTACTCCAAAAGGAAGCCGAACAGCTTCTGCAGGGACGGAATCAAGGAGGACAGCTCAGTTGAAAGCTACAGGCAGACAATTTCGGTGTTCCCTCACCCAGCCCACAGCTCGGGGCAGAGGACCCCAGGGCCCAATACAAGCATCCACACAAAATACAGACAGGTGCTGCCAGGCCCAGCAAGCTCAGGGCCGGGCACGCCCGTGGCCCCTCAGAACAGGAGAGACACTTATTTGATTAAACCAGCTGCGGAATGGTGCAGCACCACGCATTTGTAGCAGGATACACTATGCGTGTGGTTAGTTCCTCACTTACCCAAGCGGTCCTAGCCCTCAACAGCTGTGGGAGCCGTGGCCTCCTCACACGTGACACATGGGTGACACGCTGCCCTTGAGGTGTCAGGGAGTGCGCTGACCCTGCTGCACACACGCACTGTGGGCCATGCTAATGATACCCAGAGTGCATCGCCCCTGTGTACCTCCAGTTTTGCTTTGTTTCCCATGGCGAGGCTGGGATGGTTGCATTTCTGAATTCTGCCTACCACCAGGAGCTGCTCATCTGCTGATCTTCCAGACAGCAACGACCTCAGCTCCTCATAGGACTCGGGCACTGTGAGACACCAAGGAGATAGCGTTCACCACAAGCAGCTCACGTGGCTACTGCCCAGCACAAGGAAAACCACCTCCATTTTCCCGCGATGCCGTAACACATCTGATGGAAGTTCGTGTTTGACCTCACAGTTACAGTGCTCACACCCAATTCCCTAGGGCAAGGGGTTGGTGCCTGACCTCGCTGGGCGACCAGAGAGTGACCAGTGAGAACAGCAGCAAGAAGACCCTGCCTTTCTTAGGTGGGACTTGCTGGCCCACCCCATCAGCACTGTGGGGACAGTGCTGGGTTAGTGCCTCCAGGCCTTGGATGATAGAAACTCTGAGCTACACAGTGTCTGTCACTTAATGAGACACCCAGCCACAAAAGACCTCCACATGGAGGCCAGCTGACCCACTCACTATCTTCTCTGGAGCTCACAAGTTGAGCCGGGCTTGCCTGTAGGCTACAGAGGTTTCCCCATGCAACAGACAACAGCACAGGTGCTGTCGTTTGTGTAAGGTGCTGCGTGGCCCAACAGAAGCCAGCACAAGGAATCACCTTGCCAATGAACCCCAGATCTCCGGGACCACCAGGGAGTGCGGACTCCTGCCACGGCAAGGGCCCAGATCATCTGTGTCTACCCTGGCCATTTGACCAAGGTGACCATGGCGCCTGCAGGCACCAACAGAAGAATGACAGCACCCGTCCACTCAGCCAAGATGTCGCCAACGTGGACACGCCCCCTCACAGGCGCGCGGTCCAGGGTGAACAAGGGCACAGGCTGCGGGGCCAGGTCGCAGAGCGAGGCTACCCCACGTCTACCTGTAAAGATGTAGGGCAGCTCCCAGCTGGCAGCTCTGCGTGCTTTCGGACTGTCACTCGTGGGTGTCCCACCAGGGGCCTGAGGCTGCTCCTGCTCTGGCTTGGCGCCCTCTCCCACGCTCTCCACGCTCGAGTCCAGGTCCGAGGGGCGGTCTGGGCCATCGCTCTCCTCTGTGCCCTCCTCCTCGTCTTCACCCCACTCCTCCTCGGTCCCCTGGCTGCCAGTTTCCTTGCTTTGCTCCTCCCTGACATCATCCTCGACATTCATCTTTCCATCCTAAGAAGGGACCATGCAGACACAGTGTCACCACGCAGGCACAGAGCAGGCTGCAGTTCTGACCCACATGGGGCGCCCTCCTGGCAGGATGCCGGGCTCATTGGTGCGGTGGTTTGTGCCCCAAGGGTGGAAGCCTGGTGCTCAGCATGGTACCCTAAGAGCAGACAGTGCGGCCTGGGGCAGGGCCATAGCTCAGGAGGGCACCATCTTGTGCTGAGGAGGGGTGGGGGTGGTGTTATGGGGGCTGTGTCCCCAGGGCTCCTCTCACGACAGCGGTCATAACCGGAGCAAGCCCAGCCCCTCCCTCTGACGCCTGCATGGCCACACAACCACTCTCTCCTGCACTGGCTCCTGCCAGCACCATACCGCCCTCCACAGACCCTCAGCAGAGTGGAACAGAAGCTGGCACCACACCTTCCACCTTCCCAAACTGCAGGCTACATAACCCTCTTTTCTTTAAGAAGTTCCTAGCTCAGGTATGTTGTTACAGTAGAAAAAAAAGAATCACAAAATCACAGTCTCCCATAGTCCTGGCCCTGGAACTGCAGGTGAGGCCCTGGCAGGGAACTGCATGGGTCTAAGATCTGAAGGCGTCTGGTGGCCTTGGCTTTCAGCAAATGTGAAAGCCTGTAGCTTCTTGCTGCTGGTTTGGGGCCAGGGTCACAGAAGACAACAGTGGAACCTGGCTTGCCCACTGCCCCTGATGTGATCCATCTCCTGCTACTGCAGGTAATCTGGTATTATCATCAGTATCCCGTTTCCCATCTTGGACCCTATTCTGCTCAAAATACCAGGCCGGCCTATTTTTCACTGAGGCCCAACTGCTCTACTCTAAATAGAGAAGGGATTGAGACCTGCACCAGCCCTAGAAACTCAATCATGCCACACACACAGAACCCTCACCCTAAGCCGGATCCCCCAGTATTACACTGAGGCTGTGCAAACAATCAACTTTAAACCATGAGATAGATTTTTGTTTTCTAAAATGGTCTCACTGTGTACCCCAGGCCAGCCTTAAGGACACAGCATCCTCCTGCCTCAGCCTCCCGAGTATGGGATTACTGGTGTGCGCCACCACGCCTGGTTACAAACCATGTGATTAAAATGTGGCTGATGCTACCAGCTGAGAAGTGGGCACCTGGAGTCAGGCCTGAGTGGTTCACGAACTGTGCCTGTAGTTAGTCTTCCCTAGGAGGCTAACAAACAGGAAATACTTCAAAGTGCTTTAAAAGGTAT
Organism: Dinomys branickii; assembly: GCA_004027595.1. Classification (NCBI taxonomy): domain Eukaryota; kingdom Metazoa; phylum Chordata; class Mammalia; order Rodentia; family Dinomyidae; genus Dinomys; species Dinomys branickii. The sequence continues at coordinate 87,284 of PVLD010006256.1, forward strand.
GAATTTCCTTCTTTGCTGACTTCCCTGAAAATGAAAACGAACATCTTACTTTGTAGGAAAGCAGATGCCTGTCGTCTCTGTCCAGTATGAAGCCATCGTGCAGATCATCTGCTGACAAATGCTTCGGTCTCTTTACTTCTCTGTCCTTCCCAAGCATCCTGCAGAGTCTTTCAGCCTGGGCCGGAAGGGGAGGAAGTCACATCAGTGCCCACTGTACAGAACAGAGAGGCTGTGCCCCTCCCCGCGCTGGGGTGTCCAGCCGCTTTCTCCTCTATGTTGGCCAGACACACAAGCAACGCTGCAGTGTGTATGAACCAAGAGAACTGCTAAGCCAGGCGGCACAAATGCCCTACAGCATGAGGAAGGAAACACGGAGCTGGGGGTAGAGATCAGTGGAATAAGCGCCTGCCTAGCAAGCGCAGGGTCCGGAGTTCAATCCCCAGTACCGCCAAAAAAAAAAAAAAACAAGGAAACTCATCTCTCCATGGCCAGTGCCACCACCAGCCTGGCCCTGTGCACTGGGGGGTGGCGCCACTCTGTCCCCCATCTCCCAGACTCAGGGCTGCAAGAGACCTGGGCTGTGAGCACAGTAAAATGGCCACTAACACAGTGTGTATCCAGTTCATTTTTATTTATCAAAAATTTTAGTGCACAGAAAAAATTCCAAAGACAATCCACATACCACATTGCTGGCAGCTGCTTGGGGCAGAGGATGGACAGGGGATAACCATTTTGTATACCATATTTGGTATACCTGGGTATTTCTTATATTTTATTTGAAAGTTTTGCTTTTACAACCAGAAATAAAAAGGAGTGTACAGTTGACTAAATACAAATTTTAAATAATTTCAAAAAAGTAGAAAGCACTGTACAAAAAAGGCAGCCTCCCTGCGTATGTGACAGCTCCCAGGTGTGGCACCGTGCTCAGGGCCCCTCGTACCTCCAGTTTCCTGAGCCGTTCCTGCTCTTCCTTTGCCAGTTCCACTTCTGTTTTCATCCTATCCGAGGGCTTTGCCTTCATCTCAAAGCCAAGCTCACGGACCATCACATCATATGCATCAGGCTAGGGGCAGAGAAGGCACATTCTCAACACCTTGATCACAGAAAGGACTGTGCAGCTGCATGCCTGATGCCTCCTAGGCCTGGCTGAGCCGGCCCCACCAGCTTTCCTTCTGGAAGGGGGCGCATCCCAGTCAGCGTGGGGACCAAGAGCCAGCAGGCACTTGAGTTGTGTGGCCTTTTTTGCTCACAGAAAACTCTCTATGTGTATCTGCTTTAACAAAAGAACATTGTTTGTGGTGGTATTAAGTGCCAAGCACGGGAATCTTGGTAACAGAGCAGCAGTTACATGGTGACTCACAAAGACGTACCATGGCGCTCAACAGTGACACTGAGCACAAGCCCAGACTATCCAGTGCCAAGCTACTCAAAGGCAGTTTCCCAACAGCTTAAGCAAATATGACGCAAGAGGAAACAATACCGTTACCGGAAACAAATGGTAACGACACACCCATGGTACCCTGAAGCACAGACGCGAGTCTGTGTGCTCCCCGGCAGGTACCTCTTGCCCACAGACATGTGCGCTTTGATTTACCTACAGCAGACATGGAAGTAACCTCGATTTTATTCTATCCCAACAGAACACTATCTCAGGGGCGGACGCCAATGCTGCACTGAAAGCCAGTTGTGGTAGAGGCAAGGCCAGCCTGGGCTACATAGTGAGACCCTGATTCAAAGGAACAAAATGAAACAAAACAAAAAATTTCCCCAAAAACCTGTCCTAGTAGGAGGAAGGCCAGAAGAGACACCCTGGCAGTCGTCTCCCCTCCCCAGAGAAGTCAATGGACACTACAAGTTCAATACCAGTTCGAGCCTCACCTTGGGCTTCTCCTTCTCTCTGTTCTCAGCCTTGGGAGTTCTGTGTGACAGAAGAGTCTGGATTTCTTTCCAATCCTGGTCCAGTTTCTCCGTGAGCTCAAGAGCATCTTCCCGTTGAGCTTGTCTCTCCCTCTGGAGAAAAAGGACACACAAACCATAGTCACTGGGCAGCAGCGAGGCCAGGGTCACAATGCATGCAACTATGTGTGGGCAGCTCCACAGCTGTCAAGAGCACAGGGAGCAAGGGGTCTGAGTACAGACACACACCAGGATGTGTGGGCAGCCCCGGGCATGCCCACTACCCTGTGCACAAGGTGCCCTGAGACGGTGTGTGCAGTTAATGAATGGAGATGTGCAGATTCTGCCTCAAACACTACAACCATGACCGCCCGGAGAAGTGTGTGCTGGATGAGGCTCAGGGTGCTCCTACATGAGATGCCTTCCAAATCCACATGAAATACAAAGCACAGCCCAAAAGCATATAAGGCAAGAAGGCTGGGACCTATGTGAAGCCAGTTCCCATCGAGGACACCAACTACCCACCTTCTCTTGCCTGGACTTTGCAATGAGCTCTTCGATCAGCTCCTTTCGTGACTTTGGCTTGTCCCCCTCTTCCTGTGGAGCAGTCTTCTTCTGGAGGAGCCCACCACCACCTCCAAAGTGGGCAGCAGTCAGCTCAGCTGGAGATGAAAGCACAGAATAGCACGTTAATCCCAGGCCCTGGGTGGGATGCACCTGTCTAGTCCCCTCCCCATACGTCTCCAAGCTCGGTCTTCAGAAGTCAATGTCCAAGAAGCAATTCTCCCACACAAGAGGCGGCATGAGGGACGCCCAAGAGAAGCTGCTCCGAAAAAATGCAGGCCTGTCACTCACTAACGGGACACAAGCCATGGGACTGGAACACCCAGCCCCTGCTTCCTGTGTTCTGATCAAAGACTGGCATACCCAGGAAAACAGGTAACCAGAGTCTCAAAGGGAGCCCGAGCCCAAGCCCAGCTGCTTCCCAGAGCTCCTGTATGGGGCTGGGAGACTGGCTGATTCCTGTTCCTGCCAGTCAGTCTCCAAGCACTGCCAGCAGGTATGGGTGGGGGCCCAGCTGGCCTGAACTGTCCTCCCTCTGGGACAGGAATCATGGACTAGAGCCACTCATCTCCACCTTGCGCTATTCGCCAGACATACACTGTGGGATTCATTCATATAAAACATACACAATTTTTGGTCAGTGTGGTAGTGCATACCTGTAATTCCAGTATTTGGGAGGCTGAGGCAGGAGGATAGTTTGAAGCCAGCCTGAACTACATAGCATAATTGTGTCTCAAAAAACCAAAACCAAAACATCAACACAAAGAACAAGAAAACAAAATTTTAAAAACCCATTCTTTAAAATCCAGCTGTGGTGTTGTACCAGTATAACCCCAGCTACTCAGGCAGTGAGGCAGGAACACTGCAAGTTCATGGCCAGCCTGGGCACCTTAGTGAAACTGTTTCAAAAACAAAGAGCTGAAGCTGCAGCTCAGTGCCAGCTTGGTTCAAATGCCAATACCCATAGTAAATAAAGAATGAAAGAATAGCATCGTTAATATAAATATCATTAATATAAGTAACATCATAATTTGTAAAATACAGTGAACAGTGGGCTTTAGTGCAGAAGAGCTATCTTATAATCAGTAAGAATTTCATTCACAGCTCTAGTTCTCTGCGCACAAGAGGAAAATGAGCTAATGTGAAATTTAAATAAGCAAATGGACATTAGAGCACTTCCTCAGCCCATAAAAGCATCTATTTTTTGTTTTATTTTGTTTGAACCAGTCTCACTGTGGAGCCCAGGCTGGCCTTGAACTCTTGGTGATCCTGTTGCCTCAGTCTCCTGAGCGCTGGAATTACAAGTGTGCACCACCAGTGGTGCCTGGTTAAAAGCATCTATCTTATACCTGAAAAATAAATAAAGCAGTGACATGTAGAATTTGTTGGAAGGTGAAACTCAGGTAACTCTCCTGGTCTGCAAGAGGAGCGGAAGGCAGGAGGAGCCCGGTCCCATCTTACCAGACAAGGCCCCTCGCTCCTCAGTGTCGCCGTCGCTATCCACGATGTCATTGTGCTTCTCAATGTCTGCCAGGGACTGGCCATAGTGTGTCAACTCTTCATCTTCATTCAGGTTGTAAATGCTTTTTTTCTCATGATGTCGCTAACAGAAGAGAGGGAAAAAATAGGTTACCTTAAAGTACCTTTGCTTCCCATCTGAAAAGTGATGTGGCCAGAGCTAACAGAGGGGACCTGTTCAATAAGCCGGCAGGCCAGGCTGAGCCCCTGGTAAGTCCCGAGTCCTTGCCAGCACCAGGCCTCTGGCCGGCAGAGGGGAAGGCAGTGCCTTTGGTGACAATTGTGGGACACGGCACTGCCCCTCCGCGTGGCTGACGTGTGCACAAGGCTGCTTGTGCCCTGGCCCTGCCAGACAGGTGCAGGACTAGAGACCCGCTCCCTGGCCCGTGCACAGCACCCATGAAGATGTGAATGGACAATGGGGAAACAACCTCCTCCCTGCACGAGGCCTCCAGCAAAACTTATAGCAAAAGACCGAAAGCAAAGCCTTTCTCCAGTTTCTTGGTACCTGCTGTTCCAGAGCGAACCTCCTCATCATCTTCTCCTCCGGGCTCATGTCACAGTTGTACTCCCCCAGGCGCCTGTCCTGAAACACACTGGACCTGTCCCTTTCCTTGTACTCCTTCAGTAACGTCTGGGTACGCTGGAAAACAGACGGTAACAACCTTGGAGTGCTCCTGGGGCTGCCACCTTGGGCTCAAACAGTGTGACTTTAAAGTTCATCGAGTCTCCTCTGCTAGGGACAACTCTGAGACAAGAAATCAACTCACTCTTGATGAAAACAGGGTACTTTTTTCTCTCTTTGTAGTCTAGTTGTTGGTGCTGAAAGAAAGGATAGGTAAAAAAAGCCCAACAGCCCAGCTAAAGACACCTGCTTTTCTAGATGCAGTGGCAACTTAGGACCGTGTTTATGTTAAGCCAATTCACTTGGGAAAACACAACCCCTTCTGCCCTGGTTGAGGACGCTTACTTCCCTGTGAAGACACTCCTACGAAATGCAGTTATGCTTTCATGTGTAATGTCAGACCTTAAAAAATGTTTATCAGGCCAGGTATGGTGGCACACCCCTGTAATTAGCAGCACCTGGGAGGCTGAAGCAGGAGGATCAACTAATTCAAAGCCAGCTGGGGTTACACAGTGAATGCGAGACCAGCCTGAACAACAGAGTGAGATCCTGTCTCAAAACAACTACAAAAAAAAAAAAAAAAACAAAACCCCAAAAACCTCTCTTAATAATTATTTTACAATACACTTTAGATTTGAGCAAACTGAGGCACAACTGCAAAGTAGGGTGATGCCGGGCCCGCCCTCTACTGCAACAGCGCTGCTCCTTGGTGCCACAACTGACCAGAGAAGCCGACAGAGACAGGCACACAGGGACAGGCCCAGAGGCCTACCCCTGGGCTTGGCCTCCACAGGCCCGCAGACAGTGTGGAGCTCGTCCCGTGTGCAAGCCCTGGGCGCAGCTGCTCACCCAGCAGAGCTGGAGCGCAGCCCCGAGAAGACCGTTCTAACTGCCCTGTTGTTACACTTCGGCATGACTCGATCTCTGGTCTCCACAGGACTCGGCCTCCCCTTGTGATTCCTCTACATGCTTGACTTTATACCACGGGCCACACGGAGGGAATCGGAGGAGCAGCAGTTTCCGCCCGGTTGGACCCTGGGGGTCTGAGCAACCTGCTCAGCAGTAGTGACTCAGCTGACCTTCAGTGACTCGGGAGGCAAGAAACAAAGGTGGGATGGTAGGCCGAAGCCAGACAGCAAAGGAGCCTGAGAAGAAGCACAGCGTTTGCAGGAGGCGCACTACCCACTGAATGTGCCCCTTAATCCCCATGCCCACAGGGTCAGAATGCACCATCAACACTATGTAAATGAGAAAACCGCCACTGAAGAAAAAGATGTGTCTCTCAGAGGCCTGACCCCCAGGGCCACGCTAACACTGCTGCCTTGAGTGCAAATTGGTGGATGCTCACAGAAGTCTACTGCTATCACATAGTCAGCTCCGTGCAGTACAAAGGCATTTCATTCAATTCAAAGCTCACCTGAGTTGCATAGTGTGACAGAGTACAAACTGCAGACTCTTGTTTTTGTCTTTTTGAGACAGTGTCTAGCTATGTAGTTCAGGCTGACCTTGAACTCACTATGTAGTCCAGGATGGCCTCAAATTCACAGTAATCCTCCTGCCTCAGCCTCCTGAGTGCTGGGATTGTAGGTATGTGCCATCCATGCTCAGCTCAGATGTAGCCCCTTGAAGGCAGAGGGTACCTGTTTACTTTTATCTTCCCAGTAACTGGAACAGGAGTTACACGTGGGCGTGGTTGCGCACGCCTGTAATCCTACCACTTGGGAGGCTGAGGCAGGAGGATCATTGTGAGTTTGAGATCAGCCTGGGCTACAAAGTGAGCTCAAGTTCAGCCTGAACTGCATAGCAAGATGCTGTCTCAAAAAGACAATAAAAAAGGTAGTTACATGCGCTCAGTGGGGCACACACCTGCAACCCCAGCACTTGGGAGGATGAACTGGGAAGACCACTTGAGCGTGGACTTTGAGACCAGCTTGGTCAACACGGTAAGACCCAGTTTTGAAAACAGAAATCTGCACCCAGTATACCTTAAAGGCTTTGCAGACATTGACCCTGAAATGCAAGCTCCAGCCTTTTATCAGCTGTGTGGCTCACCAGTTGGGAAATTCACTTGTTCTTTCTGTGCTTCATTTAGCGACAGGGTCTCACTATGTAGCCCAGGCCAGCCTTAAACTTCCAATCCTCCTGCCTCAGCTTCCTGAGTCCTGGCCATACAAGCATGCACCACCATGCTCACTCTACTCTGTGCCTTAATTTTTTCACCAACTTACTAAAGCATCTTCCTAAGAGTAACAATAAATACTGTTTCAAAAGCACCTAAGGGCCAGGTGTGGTGGTCCACACCTGTAGTTCCAGCACCCAAGGCTAAAGCAGGAGGATCGCAGAAGACTTTGAAGCCAGTCTGGGACACGTAAGTTCAAGGCCAGCCTGCATGACATAGCAAGACCCTGACTCAAACCCCTGCACCCAGTAAAGCCCAAGGAACATGTCTTGGCAGTTGCTATTTGTTGAACTGAACTTGAAAGGCAGATACAGAATACTCTGCCTGGGGGCCATAAACACAGGAAAGACAGAAGCTATGAGGCTTTCCACAGAAGGCAGCCTTTCGGTACCTCCCCAGGGGCAAGGTCATCCGTTTCAACCTGCAAACATCTATGGGGCATCCTACAAGACCTCTATCCATGGTTCCCCAACTGGCAGAGCCTCAAGGAGAACAATCAGGTGTTGCCAGGTCGCCCAGACGGCTTAGAAGGGATTAACTCCGCCAGAGGCCGGGCGTCACCAAAACCACCCTCGTGTGAAAGGTCCCCGGGCGGGGCAGTTTTCCAGCAGAAGATCACCCAGCCCAGGCAAAGAGAAGCACTGAGACAGAACCAGCCAGCCACTGCTAAGTGCATGTCACACTCTCCACTTTACAGACGCGGAAACCGAGGCACCGAGAAGGTCACGGCTGGCTCGAGGCCCTGCAGCCAGCCCCGGAGACCCAAGTCCTGGCGGGGCCCCTTACTTTTCTGATGGCCCGCGCGCGCGACACGCCGGGCAGGCCCACGTCATGGCGCGTCTTCCTCCCCAGAATCTGGAACTTCTGCCTGTTCACTTTCACCTCGAACGGGTTCGGGTTGGCCTTCGCCGGCGCCCTGGGGGCTTGCCTCCGCGCCCCGGCCGGCCTGGCCTTGCCCATGGTGCACAGGCCAGTCACTTAGGACTCCGCTGTCTTACTGGCAGGCGGATACGATTAACGCGTGCGACATAGCAGAACCGCCCATCTCGTCTCGCGATAACTGCGCAAGCAGCCAACCCCACCCGGATCTCGCAAGAAGAGCACACGTCCGGAAGTCATCGACTGTCTTTCGCTCCACTCGCGCGCTCTTATTGGCTACAGGACTACAACTCCCAGCAGGCTCTTGACCTCCTGGCGCGGGACCTTCTGGGGGCAGTGGCGCCCCGCGCCAAGAGAGCGCTCCGGCGCCCTCTTCTGGGAAGCCGTTAGCCGGGAGCAGGCCGCCTCGCGGGTAGCGGGCGGCCACGGCGCCCCCTGCCGGTAAGCCCCCTGTGTAGTGGGGTGTGGGTGAAGCTCGGCTCCGCGCGGGCCGGGGCGACCCGGCCGAGACGAGCGAGGGCGACTGCGCGGCGCCGGTTACCGGGTCTCTTGGTCGCTCCCCGCTGGAGACCGCGGCGAGATCTTCCCGGGCCGACCGCGGCGCCGGCGGCGGCGACGGCAGAGGCAACGAGTCCTCTGCCCGGAGGCGCTGTCCAGGGTCGCCCGCGGGATGCGCGGAGGCTGCTGCGGTGGCGTCTTCTCCTGCCCAGCCTTCCTCGCCTCCTCGGCCCGGCAGAGTCCCACGGCGCCGGCGCCGGCGGCGGCGACGGCGGCAGCAGCAGCGGCATCTGTTGATGGAGCTGCAGAACTTCACGGCCAACGCGTTGCTGCTGAGAGCGCGGCTGGGTGGGTGCGCGGCGGCGCCCGCCCTGGCCCCCCATTCCGCGGGACCCCGCCCCCCTCGGGCTCGGATACCCCGGCCGACACGGGTCCTGCGATCTGGCCCCAGGGAGCGGGTGGTTCGCGAGAGGTCCGCCTGGACGCGGTGAGCACGCTGGCTGGGGTGGGCAGCGCAGCCTCCGGGCTCCAGGGGAAGAGCCGGGCAGAGGCGCAGAGAAGCGGTCTGCTGATGACAGCGGGTGCTCAGGCCTCACTGTGCGTTACAGGAGGAAAAACCTCACTTAGAACGCCTTTGCGTCTCCACACATTGGGAATCCGAGTCAGACACATTGCCCAGGAATTCTGAAGTGCGTGCAGCCAAGAATTCCATTCCAAACCAAAGTCAGGGCTCAGAAAGACTTGTGATTAAAAGCACACTTGTAATCCCAGTACGCTGCTAGGCTGAGGCAAAGAGATCGTAGGTTCGAGCCCAGTCTGGACAGTTTAGCTATTTAGGAAGTCCCTGACCCAAAATTTTTTGAAAAAGACTAGGAACATAGCTCAGTGAAAAGGCCCAATGTCCACTCCCCAGAACCATTAAAAAAAGAAAAATCCTCCCCTGTGAACTTTGTCCTGCAGTGAATCTCCGTATGTACTCGGGTTTGTTTCTGAACTTATCCTCTCTGCTTACTCCTATGCCTCACCAATGATCTGTTTTTAGAAGGCAGGAGGTGCAGCTCACTGTAGAGTGTTTGCGTAGCGTGCCCAGACTCTGGGCTCCATCTTTTGCAAGAGGGCTGGGGTTTGAAAACCAAGGCCTCACCCTCTCCCTGTGTTTGTGCAATGACCCTTTTTTGAATTGTAAAAACTGAGACTGGAAAGAGATCCTGGCCTTGGTTTTCTGTTAACACTCTCGCTCCTCAGCTCCCAGTAGAGCGTTTGGCTGCGCCTGTTGACGCCACACTATGCGCCCCAGGATCGCGCATGGAAGGGAAGTGTCATTGTTGGAAGTCGGTCTGACCAACTTTAGGTCTAAGCTTGTGTTCTTTCCCCTCCACCTTCGTATCTGGGTACGATGTACAGAGAGAAACTACAGTACCAAGGAAACTTCATTATAATGCTGCAGAGATTCAATCATGAGGTAGATATAAATGTTCTATCAATGCCAAAAAACAAAAGCTTTTCTTCCACAAAAGCTTAAGACAACGATAATAGTTTGAAAAAGTTTTGATTTTTGTTCCATAGGGTATCTCATATTAACGCCATAGTATTGTGATTCTTATGAGGGCTGCCCTCGTGAGCAAGACATTATTTACTGCTTTTGGAAGGAGTCTTTATGTACAGTTTTGTTAATATTTAAAGAAATCAAATGTAAAATGTTAGAAATACATAGACATATGCTGAATGTTGGTTGTAATTTAGGGCTGTTTCCCCAAGCTAGTAACTATCTGTCTGTTCCCTTCAGAGCAACTCCTACAATGTATGTGTGGTGGTGCAGGCCTGTAATTCTGCAGCAGGGGAGGCTGAGGCAGGAAGATTACTACTTCAAGCTCAGCCTAGATAATTCAGCAACTTTGGAAGACTCTGTTTCAAAAAAAAAAACAGAGCTAGGGATATAGCTCAATGCGAAGGCCCTGAATCCATCCCCGGTCACACACACACACACACACACACACACACACATACACACACACACACAGCCCAAGAGATAACCAAGCTTTTTCCAGCATATGAAGGTCATGACAAGCAGATGCTGTAAACCCGGAAGTTCCCTGACTGACACCAAATCTGTTTTGGTTTTCAACTTCCCAGCCACAGGAACAAATTTCTGCTATTTCTGTCTCAGTTTATGGTGTTTTGTTGTAGCAGCCCAGACAGTCTGAGCTGGTTTCAAACAGGAGATTATTGGAAACTTTCTCCTTTGAAGAAGGTTGGCAGATGCTGCCACCTTCACAGCACTGTTTGTGGCCATACCAGACATGCTCTAAAGAAGAGTAAAGCAAACAAAAGCAAAATCCTTTTTCTAATTTAGGATTTTCCGCCTGTAATCCCAGCACTTAGGAGGCTGAGGCAGGAGGATCACTGAGTTTGAGGTCAGCCTGGGCTACATAGTTAGTTCAAGGTTAACCTAAAACTACACATCAAGATCCTGTCTCCAAAAACAAATTAGGATTTTCTCCATATATGTGTTAATTTATGACCTTTAACTGTTTAAATATGTTTAAATTCCTTTATATCATACTTCTCATTAGATCTTAGGCCCAGTTTATCTGTTGGAAAAATTCACAGCATCAGTGCAGAGAGGATCATATGATATGTGCATGTCAAGTTGGTTCTGGTCTTCTGTTGCCATGGTCCCCCCATTCTCGTGTGCATGAAAGCGGACACATCACCGGGCCCTGTCCTCAGTGGCTTTGCCCACTGATGAGCTGGGTGGCTGAAGGTGCTGCCTGGAAGCAAGGCTGGTTGGAGGTTGTCCTTGGGGCGTGACTCGAAGAGCTGCTCTTGTTCCCCGCTCCTCCCTTCCCTCTCTGCTTCCCGGTTTCCCTGGGTTGAGCGCCTTTTCCCCAACAGGCCCTTCTGCCGTCCTGCTCCTGCTTGGACTCAACCTATGAGCCAGGGTAACCCTGTCTTCAAGTTGTGGGGCCAGGTGTTTTGTCTCAGTGATGGGGAGGCAGCCCAGACACACCTGGAGCAGTTCTATTCTGAGTCCAGTTGTAGTGTTTAGCAGTTTCTTGAGCACCTAAAGCACAGCTAATATATTCTGTTGTCATTAGCACTTTTTTCCTGAGGCTTCCCTCCTTAGAAGTTTTTTGGCTACAAAGTGCTAACTTAAGCATATGTGTAGTATAAAATGTAGTGTTTCAATACACATATACAATGCACAATTACCAAATCATGGTAATTTACATATCCACACCTTAAACATTTAACATTTCTTTATGTTGGGAACATTGAAAACCCTTTCCACTATTCTGAAATGTACAAGTAATAGTTGTCAAGCATAGATACTTTATTGTGCTATAGAACATTAGAAGTTGTAATCCCAGCACTTAGGAGGCCGAGGTATGAGGATCATTGGGAGTTTGAGGCCAGCCTTGACTACATAGCAAGACCCTGTCTCAGAACAAGATAAGGAATGCTAGAAGTTACTCCCATGGGGACCGCTTGCTTACAGGCTGGCCCGGGTGAGACATGGGCACAGACACGTGGTGTGCTAGCAGAGGAGGAGTGCCAAGACAGAAGGCAGCACAGGGTGGGGGTGACAAGGGTCCAGGGGCCGCGGGCAGTTGGGAGGTTGGGCAGGTGCTGCTGATCCGCGATTAGGGCTCGGCGTCATGGCGGTGACAGCAGATGCCCGCCTGGCTCTTTTCCTGATCATGCCTCACTCCTTTCAGGACTCACTGCCCTGGCAGGCAGAGGGCATCGCTTGGTACTTAGTAAAACTTGGAGTTTAAGGAGCTGATTTGATACTTTTGTGGAATTCAAGACAGAGAAGGTAAAATATATACTGAGACCTAAAAGATGAGAGTGACAGGGAGGACAGAAAGCATGTCCCATCTGGCCACAGAGCCTTAGTATCAATGAGCACAGACAGCTGATGTTGTGAGGCTTGCTCTGTCCCGGCAGAGCGCTAAATTCTTTCCGAGTTCTGCCCTGCTGCTCCTAGGCAATAGCCGCTCTTTAACACTGGACAAGGCTGATTTTTGGTGAAAAGACTCCTGGGGATTGTGTGGCATAGTGTGTGGCACTTAGAGAGCAGAGTGGCTGTGGTTAAGGGTTTTCCTGTTGTGTCTCAGAGTCATGATGAGGAGCTGGCACTGTGACATCATCTTGTAATTTGATTGGTCTTGAACCTGTTTCTTTGGGTTCACTCTATCCTTGTTCTTAAGATGCATGAGCTTCTCTTTTCTGAATCCCATTTGTCCTTCTATTATTTCTCATGTCTGTTTCTTTATCTTCATCTGTACCCATGCTGTCTGTCTTGTGTCTCTGTATCTCTCTCTGCTTTTTTTTGAGGTGGGGGTTCTGGCTAATTTGCTCGGTCTGATCTCTTGTGACCCTCCTGCCTCAGCCTTCTGAGTGCTGGAATTACAGGCATGCACCACCACACCCCTCCTCTTGTGGACTCGGGGTGAGAATTTCCTAGCCAGTCTCTCTACTTCCAGTCTTTCTTCTCCTTTATCATTCTCAGTGCTGTAAGAACACATTTCCTAAAGCAGACTTGGCCACTTGGCTCTTGTGCTGATAGTTTGGCCTTGGACCTCCACTGTGGGTCAAGTGCCAGCCCTTGGGGCACTGTGGCCCTGTCCACCTGGCCCGGCCTGCTCTTCCTCTGTTCCCTCGGCAGCCAGATGCAGGTGCTCCTGGCATTTCAGCTTCCGGCGCCTCCTTTCCCAGGAGGATTGTCTTCTTCCTTCAAGCCGAAATCCTGGTATCTTTTGCAGGAGACTCAGGCACTTTGTCCCTGTGCTTCTTGGGGTTTGGGCCTCATGGTAACGGCTGTGGGCAGCTCTGTGTCCCTTCTGTCCCCGGTACCCAGTGTACACCTGTGGGTGGCGGCTAAAAACTGAGGAAGATGGTCTGCACTTCTGGTAGTGGCAGTGACCAGAAGTGGTGGTTTCAAAAGAAGCTGGCAGAAATTTGGGAGCCGGGGACAAAACAGATTTTATTTACCTTTTCAGTGCCACTTGGCTCCATACTTAGAAATGCTAGACTTCTTATTTTCTTTATAGTATTTGCTTGCTTGAGATAGGGTCTTGCTAACATACTTGGCCTTGAACTCAGGACCCTCCTACCCAGGTGTGCAGCACTGCGTGTCCTGGCAGGCTTTTTATTTCATGTTGAAGGCCATGTTTTGATTGTTTTTCTAAGTCAGCAGGGGAGTGCTGAGCTGTGTTGTGGTCACAGACTGTGGCTCCATGCTAAGTGTTTACACATGCACCATTGATGCAGAGGGCAGCGGGTCAGGCCAGCCATCTGCTTGTCTTTTGCAAGCTGACCGAGAAGCGCTTTCTAGCTCACAGGTGATATGACAGTGTGGCCTTGGCTGCTCCTGGCCAGGGACCTGTCGTCTCAGTTCCTGGCAGAGCTTGGTGCTTGAGGGTTTACACTGGAGCCCTGCACCTCTTTTGTGTGTTGTTTGGAAATCAGTGTCACGCTGCCAGGTGAACTGGGTCTGTGATGTTGCTGCAGCTGCTGAGCTGGTGGTGTCTGTGCCAGGGTGCAGCAGGCCCTGGGACCTTCATCTTGGGGCCAGCCCAGTCATCCCCTAGGGCAGGTGTGGGACAGGAAAGTGGAGTGACCCTTGGCTTGGTGGCACACGCCTGTGGTTCCAGTCTGGGTGAGTTAGGGAGACCGTGACTCAGAAGGAAGCAGCAGTGTGGCTGGAACTCAGTGCAGAGGCCCGGGGTTCAGTCATCAGGACCACAGGAAAGAAGGGAGAGAGGGAGGCCGAGAGAGAGGAGAGAGAGAGAAAGGAAAGCGACGAGGACCACAGTTCCTCCTGCCATAGGGATCTCAAAAGGATGACCAGAAGGAATATTACTGGACCAGGAGAAGGCAGTCAGGGGCGTTGTGAGGAGAGGCAATGGGGGGGGTGTATGTGATCAAACTACTATATGCATTGAGATCCTTTCAAAATACGAATCTGAGTGATGGGAGATGGGATTGATGTGGGTGAAAATGACCAGTGTGTGTTATGTGCATACACAAACCTTCCATAATGAAACCCATTAGACTGTATAACCCACTCAGACATCACTTTAGGGCCTGGCGTGCTGCCATATCCTGTGATCCCACCACTTAGGAGGCTGAGGCAGAAAGATCGCCATAGTTCAAACTGCCTGGGTTGCATACTGAGTCCATGGCAACCTAAACTGTATAGCAAGACCCTATCTCAAGAAAACCAAAATAATTAAAAATATTAAAAAAGATAAAACATCATGAGGTTGGAATGAAAAAGAATTAAGATCTACCATGTACAGGTACAAATCTCTTATGATGAGTGTGACCCTTATGTATCACAAATACGTACCAGCTTTTATAAACTGAATTAAGAAAAGAAAAGGTCATATGGGGAAAAAAAATCACTTTACAAAATACCCCCACACGGACTTCCGGGAAGATGGCGACCGGGTAGGCAGCAGAGAGAGAACCTCCCAGAGGATTACCACCCAAACAATGAAATATAGCAATATGAAGACAGAAATAAGGACTTCCAGGAAGAAGATGACCAGCCGAGAGAGCGAGTGTGGAGGGAAGAACGGCTTCAGCTCCTGAACCCGACAGAGAACGCGCTACTGGGACAAACTGCACCAAACCGGGCAGCGCTCCGGGATCCCGCTCAGAACCCCACCCCCGCAGCCAGCGCTGCAAGAACTGGAGCAACAGCGACCGGCCGGCGGGATTTCTGAGTCGGGGAAAATCTCCATCCAGGGAAAAAACATCTGAACGGCACTCCTGTCTGCATGATCACAGGGTGAGTTAAGTGCGCGCTCTAACTGGTTTTTCCTGAATCGGGAAGAAGCTCAGCCCAGCGAGAGACATCAAAGCAGCTTTAAGGACTGCGGGATCTCCCGGGTGGGAAGACCTACTTAGGCGCCCCAACGGGTTTTGTGAGGGGGAAAGGAGCTCCACCCAGGGAGGAACACCTGAGTGGCCTATCTGCAAGAATCCTGGGGTGGCGAGCTGTTTATTCGCCC
>PVLD010006257.1:0-60039 GCA_004027595.1 Dinomys branickii
GCTGGGTCACATTTTTGTGCATTTTTGTTCAGTGTGATAGGCTCTCTGTCTTGGTTACTTTTCTCTCATTGCTGGGACAAAATACCTGACACCCAAAATTAAGGAAGGAAAAGTTTACTTAGGTCACTGTTTGTGGAGGTTTCAATATATACTCAGCTGGCTCCAAGGCAGAGTGGCACATGGCAGAGGGCAAAAGTTCATGATGGCAGAAGACAGCAAAACCAACAAGAGCAAAAGGGAGGAGTGGCAGCCAGCATCCTCTTTCTCTCCCTTACCTAAGCAAACTATCCACCCCAGGGCTGATACAGCTCCCATCCATAATCCAAGCATTGAACCATGGACCAATCATAAACTCTAGAAGCCCAGCCCATGACTGCATGAGACTTTGGGGCGACACCCAGACACAAATCATAACATTCGCCCTTTTAATTAGAAGCTGTATATTAAGTACAATGATGGGTTGTGCCCATATCAATCATCATGCTATTTGATTTATAGTGTTTGGGTTTGATCTTTATATTTTATCACTCCTCTTATTATTTTTGTTTAATTTTTAGTTCTTAGGCTCCCATTTTAATTTGCATATAGACTTCGTAGTTCTACTCTGTTGTATTATAGTTTTTTGCTCTACATAGTATAGCAAGCTTTCTTACTTTATGACAGTACACTTAGTTTTTATATTAAAATATTTCCCATGGAATGTAAGAGCATTAAAGCAAAGTATTTCAATCAGCTTTCCTCTGCTTTCTATAATGTCATATATGTTTCTACATTGAAACCCTTAGAGTGAAATTCTCTTTATTTGCATTATAAAAGTTACTGCCACATGACACAATGTCCAGCAAATTGACTAAAATTATGGATCTCATTCTCCTACTTGCACCATGTTTTATGGGTTTTTAAATTGTACATTAGACATTTACATAGGGTGTAGAGTGTATCATTTGCTGATAGTGGGTATGTTTTGTTCCAATATTTAGGTAAATAATAAATCTTTTAGATCTTGTGCTTTGGATGTAAGTGTGTTTGTGTGTGTGTGTGTGTGTGTGTGTTTAGTTTTGACTATTTTTGTTCTATCTTTAGTCTGGGGTTGAGGGAAGGCTCACTGGGTGTGTGTCCATGAATACTAAAATGCTATCTTTCTGAGGTCTCCAATGAATGTACAATCTGCTGCTTGAAGTCTCTTCTTACTGCCTTGCATGAGTGTCCCAGGCTCATGCAACCTTCTGTATCAGTCTTACAACAGCTGATCTATGCTAGACCATGAGGAATCTGATTGTGCCGAGTCAGTGTACCCCTAGCCCCAGATCTTCAGGAAATTCCCAGTTGCCTGCATAGCATCCCACCAGGGCTCACTCATCCTGTTGCACAAATCTACATCCCAACCTCCAACCTCTCCTTCCAACTCCTCCTAATCACAGAGCTCAGTCTTAGATTCACCTTTCCATTTCATGGTTGGAAACAGCCCCCTGAAAACCTAGACTAGTAAAGTGCTTGTTTCATGTATATTTCCCTTAAAATATGAACCACTTAGAATGTCTGTAGATAAGCCTGAAAACTACTGAGTCATTTTTTTTGTCCAGTTGTTTTGCAGTTGTTTACACCAGGGGGTTTAGTTTAGTATCAGTTTTCCTGAGCTTGTGATCTTCAAGCTGGGGAAATTTCATGTCAAAACCATGATATTTTCTTGCCTTATTAGATAATTTCTGAAGCTATTTAGAGTATGAAAAATGGCTTTCCAAAGTTACGGGAATGTTTTAAATGAATATACAGGAATTAGACGTTATATATTCCTTCTTAGTGTGAGGAAGGAAGACAAAGCCTGGAGCCCCAGAGACACACTTCCTCTTTCCTGGATTTGCTCAGGGCAACCTAGTTACCTGGACCATCATAACTAATTACAGTGGAATTCTTGGTACAATCTGCCCCATGCCCATTTCTTAAGAACCAGTAATGTTTTGCATGGAGAACTGTGAGCTTCTCCCAATCTCTGCTCTGGACACACTGTTTTGGAAGCATGTGGACTTCTGGAAATAATGAGAAATTGTCATAGGACACAAAATGACATGAAGTTTAACCCACTGACCTTCTCCCACTTCCCACTCCTCCGCACTTAGATACTTGCAAGCTTCTTGCTAGAGGTGAAATCAATTGTCCATGCAGGACAGTGATTTATTAGAAAGCGGTAAGAGCTTGACATCACTAAATCATTCACCTTTGATTAATGACAGCAATGCCCTCTACCAGAAAGAGAAATGATAGTATTTTTTCTGAGGCATCTCTAAATAGAAAACAAACTTGGTTAACCTGTCACAGATAAGACATACACAGGACATAGTATTTGGATTCTGCAAGTAAAGTGCCTTTACTGAACTTGCTTCTCTGGCTAACCTAGTCTCACCTGGGACATCAGAGATTCCCTACAAATTGTAGCCAGGAGTAGAGAGAGTGAGTAGCAGCTATCTGTTTGCCATAGCTTCTGTGTCCTGTGTAATAATCACAGCCTTACAGCAAAGATACCATCGGCTTTGACTATGCATGATGAAGCTGGGATTCAGATAAGTCAAATAGCTTGTCCAAGGTCAAAAGAAGCAGAAATTTGAGTATTTGCATCTCTTTACCTCCAAAATTACATTTCCAGTACACCACAGGTTTTATTATTTTATGATGATAAAAATTTACCTCGCTGTCTTGTCAGATATTGCAAAGAAAGTATTAACAAATAACCTTTATTTTTAGAGGAATTAGCTCTCAGTAATTTTCCAGGAAAAATTATCTCAAACGTGTATAGACAAAGGTTTCCATATCTGTGCAGTTCTTTTTTTTTTTTTTTGAGTTATAAAATTAGATTTGTTCTAACCAAAGCAACCACAGTTTTTTTTAAAGCCTTCATTTGAGATAACGTAATTTAGCGTTTCTTTGCTTCTTGTGAGGATGGAAAACAATAGTTCTTTCACTTGATTTAATGTCGTTATGTCTGACAACACAGTTAACAAAGCAGCTGCAGATTTACCAAGGATGTTCAAGTTCTGTACAGTTCTGTTAATGAAGTAAACCAACCAGAAAGTTCACCAACAGTATTCAAAGGTTGTAAGGAAGTACAAGTATCTGCTCAAGAGTCACTGGATATAAATTGTGCAGCAATGTGTGCATTGTCAATATTTTCTGGCTTTTCCTTCTTTCTGTAGAACCCAGTTGTGTGGGTCAGCCTTTCCATGACTGGAACAAAACACCTAATGTAAGAAAAATTAAGGAGAAAAGTTTTATTTTGGTTCATGGTATCAGTCCACTATTCACTGGTCCCAAGACACAAATTTCATGACAGATCAGCATGGCAAAGTAAAGCCATTTAACCCAAGGCTGCCAGGAAACAGAGAACAAGGAAGAGCCAGAGAGCACCATGTAACCTTCAAAGCCACACAACACTGACCCACTTACTACCGCAAGACTCTGTTTCTCACATCCATTCAGTTCATAAATCTCGATGATTTAGTGCATTGATGAATTTAATACCCTCATGATTGGTCCCCTCTCTAGGTCCCACCTCCGAATATTACTGCATTGGTGATAAAGCCCTCAATGTATGAATCTTCAGCAGACACTTCATATTTAAACCATAACAGTGAGAAGTAAGAATGCACAGCAGATATGCGAGATGGCTACATACATTAAAATGAGTTGACAGTTGGGTGCTAGGGCATGTACATATACCTCCAGTTACTTAAAAGAATGATGTGAGCACTTGAGTCCAGGAATTCAAGACATAAGAGGGCAACACAGTGAGATGCTGTCTTAAAAAATAAAAATAAGGAGTGTGAGTTTGGCTTCTCCCTTCTTCCATTGCCCTGGGACTGTGCAGCTGGCTAAAGGAGTGTGAGTTCATGCCCCACCCTGCCTCCACTGTCCCAGGACTGTGTGACTAGCAAGAGAAGTCTGAGATCCACCCCTCCCTCCACTGCTGGTAATCAGGCCCAGAGACCTTTGGGAACGTGAATGGCACAGCAAGGCCATGGCTTACGCACGCATCATGGACAGGCAGAGTTAGAGGCATGGCAATATCCCAAGCAACATTAGCAATACGAGGCAACAGGTGATCTCTAAACTTTTTATTTTATTGTTGTTGTTTTCCACTAGTACTTTTCTTCTCTTTCAACTATCTCACTTGACTTTATGATACTTTCAGGTGAGTAAATGTTGTCTCTTCTCTGTCTGGTTCACTCCAGAACTACTAGGCCTTTTCTTCCAAACCTTCTTTCCTGTGTCCTACAATTACCCAAAACCTGGATGTTCATTCTATGCCCTCCAACCTTGCTTCTATCGTATTTAACCTCATTCACCACTCAATCCTATACCTCCAGAACCTCCCCCACAACAGAGTAAAATTACTCCACTAAGTGGAAAATCGTTGCATACAATTTCCCGATATAAGTTGTATTATACTATATTTCTGTAGAACTTCCTCCTATAGTTGTTGATATTGAGTTAATAGTTACCACAGTTTGTCAGTAGGCAGGCTATACTTGATTCTGTTATTATTGGCAACTAAACTACTTTAACCAGGACGTCATGCTATGACCACTTTGTCCTCCTGTATGACAACACTGCAATTTTAAGGTGTCATTACTATCACCATAGTAGAGCACCAAAGGAATGGGCCCTAAGTCAAACTGATAGCAACCCCCTAGATTTAATATATTGGAAAAGTAAGTTCTTGGGATAGATATAAAGTTAAAAATGATGTACATCTAGAAGACATCTGGAAGAACAGACACCTCCTAAGAAATCTATAAGCATCAACACAGAAAACAAAATAAAATAGGAAGTGACAAGATAAAGAAGCAAAATAAAATCCCAAATGCCCAGCCTACCCAAGACCAATCCAGAGCACAGAGATAAGTGAAATCAGAAGCGAACAAATGGAACTCTTTGAAATGATAACAGGAGAAGTAAAAAAACAAGTTGAAGAGGCCACAGAAAAAATAACCTCTGAGGTGCAAAAGAAATGACTATCAATATATAAGACATTAAAACAGACACAGATGAACAAATGGAGGGACTCAGGAAAGTCATGGAAAGCATGGATGCAAAACATAGATAAGAAATGGAATCAATGAAACAGATCCAAACAGAAATGCAGGAGATTAGAAATTCCACTGAAAGTATATGCAGCAGTGTGAAGGAAGGTGAGGATAGAAGATCAGAGTTAGAAGATAGGAAAGTGACTAGCAATGAGGAAAAGAAAGATATCTTAAAAATTTGCAAGAGGCCATGAAAACTCATTCCAACAGCTGCTGGATGAAGCAAAGAAGAATAACATAAGATTGGAGTCAGTGAGGAAGCTAGAGACAGCACAAAAGTCATTAAAAACCTCTTCAAAGAAATAATGATAGAAAACTTCCCAACCATTGATAAAGAATTTCACTTAAAATAAATGAAGCATGTAGAACTCCAAATAGCCATAACCAAATAAATCTACACCAAGGCATATAATAATCAAAATTCCAGAACCTCAGCACATGAACAAAATATTAAAAGCATTTAAAGGAAAGAAACATATAATCTATAAAGCAATACCCATCAGAATCACAGCAGACTTCTCAATACAAACCCTCAAATCAAGGAGAGCTTGGAATGAAAAATTCAAGTCCTAAACAGAAACAATCTTTGACACGGATTGATGTACCCTGCAAAGCTATCTTTGAAAATTGATAGAGAAGTAAGATACTTCCATGGCAAAGAACAACTGAAGAAATATATGACCACCAAACCAGCTCTACAGAATACTCTGATGGCTGTATTAGGAAGAGA
Source organism: Dinomys branickii (assembly GCA_004027595.1). Taxonomy (NCBI): domain Eukaryota; kingdom Metazoa; phylum Chordata; class Mammalia; order Rodentia; family Dinomyidae; genus Dinomys; species Dinomys branickii. Next base: position 5,809 of record PVLD010006257.1, read on the forward strand.
TAACAAAGACCTCAAACACATGAACACCAATAGAAAGAAGCTGCCAGGCAGGGCAAGCAATTACACAGAGGAGAATGACTGGGAAAAAACAATAGAAAACAACATAAAAAAGAAAAGCCAATACATATCAGTTATAACCATCAGTGTAAATGATCTCAATGCACCAATCAAAATAGACTGGCAGAATTGATCAAGAAGCAAGACTTAACAATATGCTATGCTAGAGAAATACATTGAACCCAAAAGGAAATTTGTAGAAAAAAAGTCAAAGGATGGAAAACAATTCTCCATGCCATAGGAATCCAGAAAAAAGCAAGGGTAGGTATTCTAATGTAGACAATACAAACTTTAAACCAAAACTGATCAAAAGAGATGAAGAAGGAAGCTGCATACGTGTTAAGGGAAAACTCCCAGAAGAGGAGATAACCATCATAAATATTTATGCACCAAAAGTAGGTTCACCTAAATACATAAAACAAATATTAACAGACATGAAAAAACAATTAAGCACTGACACAATTGTAGTGGGGGACTTTAATAGCCCACCTTCACAAATATATAGATCAACTGGACAAAAACATCAACAAAGAAATAGTAGAATTAAACCAAGCTTGTGAACAAATGTACTTGGTGGATCTGTACAGAGTGTTCCACCTCAGAATATCAGAATATATATTCTTCTCTGATGCATATTGCACATTCCCCCAAAACTGACAATATGCTAGCTGACAAAATATGTATAAGTAAAGGTAGAGGAATTGAAATCGTCCCTACATACTGTCTGATGATAGTGCAATGAGACTGGAAATCAATGACAAAAGAAATCACCAAAACTACATAAACACATGGAAATTAAACAGCACCATTCTGAACAAGCAATGGGTCGCATAGGAAATTAAAGATGAAATCAAATAGTGTATATAGTTAAATGGTAATGCTGATGCAACATACTGAAACTTACGGGACACAATGAAAGCAGTCCTACAAGGGAAATTTATAGTGATGGACTCGTGATGGACATGGTGGCGGTACACAGCAAAGCAACAAGCGCAACAAGGGAGGAATGGCAGCCAGCAACCTCTTTCTCTCCCTTACATATACAAACTATCTGCCCTAGGGTATAGCTCTCTCACCCATAATCCCAGCAAACTATCTGCTCTAGGGCAGGTAGAGCTCTCACACCCATAATCCCAACACTGGATCATGGATCAGTCATAAACTCTAAAAGCCACCAAATAACTGCATGAGGATTTGGGGGGACATGCGGACACAAACCATAACAGTACTCTACATAGAAGACCTACAAAACGCCACCAAAATCTTGCAGATTTAATATCCAAATTCGATAGTGTTGTGGGACTCAAAGTTACCACTCAAAACACAAAAGCATTCTGTACACAAGCAACAAACTCACAGAAAATTAGGGAAACAATATCCTTCACAACAGTATCTAAAAAAATGAAATACTTAGGAATTAATCTCACAAAGGATGTAAAAGGTCTATGCAGTAAAAATTACAGTACCCTAAAAAAAGGAGATCAAAGAGGATATCAGAAAATGAAAAAGAACTCTTGCTCTTGGATAGGAAGAACTAACATTGTGAAAATGGCCATACTGCCAAAACTGCTATACAGATTTAATGCAATCTCATTAAAAATACCATCAGTGTACATCACAGATCTAGACAAAATACTCCTAAAATTCATTTGGAATCAGAAAAGACCTAGAATAACAGAAGCAATTCTGGGCAACAAAGGCAAGTCAGGGGCCATCGCAATCCCAGACCTGAAACTATACTACAAATATGCTGTGATAAAATCAGCATGGTATTGGCCAAAAACAAAACAAACAAATGAAAAACAGGATGAGGATCAGTGGAACAGAACAGAAGATGCACACACAATCCCAAACATCCTCAGTTATCTTATCTTTGACCAAGGAGCCAAACATGTTGACTGGAAGAAAGATAGTCTCTCTAACTAATGGTGCTGTAAAAACTGGCTTTTCACATGTCAGAGACTACAGCTAGGACCATGTCTATCACTTTGCACTAAACTAAAGTCAACATGGATCAAATATCTAAATATTAAAATAGAAACACCAAATTTAATGGGAGAGAAAATAGGTAGAAATCTCAAAGATATAGGTGTAAGCAAAGAGTTCATGAACAAAACCCAGACTGCAAAGGAAATATTACAAAGAATCAACAAATGGGGTCTCACCTTATTAAAAAGCTTTTGCACAACAAAAGAAATCATCAACAGAATGAAAAGATAACTCACAGAATGGTAAAAAATTATAGGCACTTGTCTTTCAGACAAAGGACTTATATCTGAAACATATAAAGAATGGAAAAATATCAGACACCCCCAAATCAAGGACTCAATCCAAAACTGGGCACTTGAGATCAATGCACATTTCTCAGATAAAGAAATACAAAAAGCAAATAAATACATGAAAAAATGTTCGTCATTAGTCATTCGAGAGATGCAGATGAAAACAACGCTGAGATTCCATCTCACCCCAGAAAGAAGGGCTAGCCTCAAGAAATCAACCAATAACAAATGCCTGCAGAGGAGTAGGGAAAAGGAACTATTGGTGGGTGTGTAGACGCGTGTGTTTTGTTTTTTGTGGATTTTTTTGTACTGGGAATTTGGTATCAGGAATTGAACTCAGGACTTTGTGCTTGTCAGGCAGGCACTGTTCCACTGAGCTATATCCCAGGTCGATGAATGTAGACTTGTGTAACCACTGTAGAAATCAGTGTGGAGATTCCTTAAGAAACTATGATTAGAGATCTCATTAGATCCAGCTATTCCCCTTCTGAGTATCTTCCCAGAATTAAAAACATCATACTGCAGTGATGTATGTGCATCCATGTTTATAGCAGCACAATTTGTAATAGCTAAATCTTGGAAACAACCTGAGTGTCCATCAACTGAGGAATGGATAAAAAGATATTTAGAGTTTGCTTTTTAAGATGTATAGGCATAATACTCACTCCTAAAGAAGGATAAACTTGAGACTTTTATAGGTAAATGGATGCAACTCGACCATACACATTAGTGTAATAAGTCAGACTCACATGTGCAAACACCATATTGCCTCGCTAGTGTGAGATACTTAAGGAGAAAATAAGATCCAAAGTATGCAATGGATATTGTGAATTGGGAAGAAACTGTCCAAAAGAAAAGACAAACTGTGATGGGGGAAAGGGGAAAAGAAGAAAAGGAAAAGGAAAAAAATATTCATACACAAGATAGTTAAGACAGTGAAACAGCTAGTTTCTCTTAGCTCATTGAAAAGAAAGGTCTGTGCTAATATTGTTCAGACAAGATATCATGCCTATATCGCACTCTGAATAACTACTATGAAGACAACAATATGCAATGTATTAATTATTGTGTTTTCTGCGAACCTCTTTTGAAACTGTTTTATTTTTACTTTTATTTTTCTCTTTAAAATAAAAAATAAATAACATATTTTAAGGTTTCAATAGAACAGGAACAGCTAAAATCAGATGGCCCTTTGTACCTGGAAAATGTGTGAATTTTTTTACTTTTTACATATCATCAAGAGGTCATTAGTTATGATTATTCACATAATAGCTATCTTGGTTACTTTTTTCTTGTTGCTGAGACAAAATATGCAACATCCAAAATGAAGGAAGGAAAGGTTTATTTAGCTTATAGTTTGTGGAGGTTTCAGTCCATACTTGGCTGGTTCTGAGGCAGAGTGGCCCATGGCATAGGGCAACAGTTCATGGCGGCGGTAACAGCAAAGCAACAAGTGCAAGAAGGGAGGAATGGCAGCCAGCAGCCTCTTTCTCTCCCTTACATATACAAACTATCTGCACTAGTGTGGGTATAGCTCTCACACCCATAATCCTAGTATTGGATCATGGATCAGTCATAAACTCTAAAAGCCACCCCATAACTGCATGAGGATTTGGGGGGACCTGCAGACACAAACCATAACAATAGCAAAGACTCTTTTCTCAGATTACAGTTTTTATTTGCTTTTGAAATGATATGATCCCTATTTCTTTGGTAGATAACTAAAGTTTTTGTAATAATACTGTTTTATGTAAACTTTTTAATTTCAAATAATCATTTACCTGGTTAATGTGAAAAAGAATAAAGTTTAAGGAAGTTAAAAGGAAGAGCAGTTATCTTGTACCTTTAGAGAAACTGAGACCCTAAGTGAAAAGTAATGTTTCCAATTTGCACACAGCTTCGGGATATGTTGGAGTAAAACTCCAGGTATCAAGATGTCTTCAGCAAATGATTTTATTAGGAGCAAATGTTTCAATTCCAAAATGGTTTGAGAGTAAGTAGAGACTCTCACTGTTACGATGCCCACCTTCATTGAGTGTAACCAGTTTCATATGTGTGGTAACATCAAGCTACAAAGAAGAAAAAGCAGCAGGAAATATAACACAGTGACTAGAGGAGATGCTACTTTAGGAAAGGTCCAGGGTGGTGTTTCTAAAGTAGTTGCCTTTAGGCACAGTGACTGGAATGAAATCAGAATTGAAGTTGTTTTCAAGGACAAGAGCTATTTATAGTGAAGGCTGTGAAGGAGAGGTGCTTTTTCTGTTTGAGCCACAGCAAGGAGACTATTCATGAGAGTGCACTAAGGATTCACTCATTCATTCATTCATTCATTCATTCATCATTCCGTGGATCTTCAAAGCCAGAGAAATGAGTAAGACCTGGGGACCTGCAAGAATGAGGCACAGCTAAATCATGGTTATAGCAGCATTTGATCAAGTTAACTGTACATTCTTAATACAAAGCATGTGTTCCTACCTGTTTGGAAAGTGCTATTTTGCAAGAAAAGTTAAGGAAACCAAGTGTCCCTGAATCACATAAAATGCTCTACCTTCCAAAATATTTATTCCAAGCAGAAGTCATGCTAAAATGTAGTAACTTTTCAAGTTTGGGTGTTAAAGTTTTCCATGTAAGATCATTTCAAATAATTGTGCTGTCTGTGAGGTAATCAATGAGCTCTCACGCGCCTTAAGTAATTTGATCTTTACAACTCATGGATCTGAAGTAAATGCATCTTTGCTTAGAGTGGAGCAGGCAGAGATTAAGAGAGGTTAACTGACTTCCAAAGTTAGGTGGAAAATTGTTAGTGGATAACAAACGAGATATTAAGATAATTTAAATGATTTTTCTAATACTGTTCATTTCTCTGTGTTCTCTTTCCTTCTGTTCATTTTATACCATCGTATAATTACTATAGGAGTTTGCAAATGGCTACCTTTACTTTAGAAAGTTTGACATGTACTGTTAATAAAGAAAGCAGATGTGCATTATATGATTGAAAAGAGTAGAGAACAATAAATGGGATGTGTAATTTGAAGAGGGATGGGAGGACAGATTTTCTTTAATAAATTAAAGAAATTTACAAGTACTACATTTTCACCCTGAACAAAATTTGGTTGTAACTTATGAATGAATGATGGCTATTGGTATTAAAACTGTTGAATAGTGTCTGTTTGCTAATTGTGTAAGAAAAACATGATTTAAAGGACAAAGATTTTGTAAGAAGTAGTTATAATTTTCCTTCATCTCCACTGTACCTTTAGTATGATAAATACTGCTTACACTGCACAGAAAACAAAGATTTTCATCAAGATTAAATGATTTACTCAAGAGCACACAGCAAAAGCACAGTTGGTCCTGTCAATCATGTCTGTCCTATTGGAAAATCTATTTTGCTGCCTTAACTTACAATATACTTAATATTTACTTCAATAAGAAAAAAATGAGACTAAAGTGCTGGTAGTCATAAAGGGTATTGATGTGGAGCATTCTTTCATGTACCAAATTCATAGTGTCTGTGACAGCAAAAGGAAAACTTCATGAGGCAAGATGACACATTAAATATGATAACAATGTCACACACTCTGAGAAGCTCAAGGAGGCGAAGATCAGTATAACCTGGACTGACTGAAAGCACAGTGGCCCCAGTCCTATGGGAAAGAGAAGTGAAGGGGCAAGGAGAGGAACACAGTTCAACCTAAGGCTTCGTTAGGATGTGGGGTTTAGTAAGGAGGTGGCCTTTGATAAAAACTATATTGATGTTGTAGTCAACTCTGAAGAAATATAGTGTTTTATCCATGCATTCAATAAAGCAGCTAAGTTCTTATTACATTGTCCTTCATGATGCTTATAACTTAAGAAGAATGCCTTTTAAAGGAGTGTGGGAAGGGCCGATGCTGTCACAGTTAGAGGCAGGCTAAGAGAGAAGTGACTTAACTTGGAAAATCGCAAGCTCTAAGAAGCTGAAAGTTGCGTAGGATATCAGAGGTCTAAGTGCAGAGACAAGTGTCTGGAAAAATAAACTCAGTGTAGAAGGGGATCAACTTGGAGTATGAAACTATGACTTTACGGGTCAAGAAGAATTCTAAGGAGACTACTTGGGAATTAGATAGGGTACTGGAAAGGGTCCTGAGTGATCATCTTGGACTTAAGTGGTGTCACCTCATTCATTTATCATCTGGTTTGAAGCGGATAGCTGTTCTTTACTTTTGAGGGTAAGGCTGGGGAAGGTAGGTCTTGGATTGTGCAAAAGACATGGTCACATGATGGCTTGTACGGTGCCAGAACAAAACCCACTTGTAACTTGCAGCTGAACAAATGAGTGATCAACATTAATTTTAAAAAAGTCAAAGTGTTCCTATTCCACTAAAGTCAAGGTCACCTTAAGATGGACCGCAAAACGTTTTTAGTGTAATAATTATGGGGAAAATACATATTATTTGCCATGTCCACATACATGATAAACTTTGGGTCATGAGTTTTTTATCAACAAGTATTTCTGACACTGAACACAAAGCTTAGGGTTACAAGATGCAATGTGGTTACTAGTTATTCTTTCAAAAGAAAAAATATTTCTTATAATGTTGCCTCGTAATTCATTATATGCACTGGATCAAGATGGGCTAGGGCTTCGTTTCCTTTGGCTCCAAGCCTGCCTGTCTCCATAAAGCATTAGATTTGCTGTCATTCCTGACACTCATTTTACATAATTTGAACTCCTGAATATATGTGATTGCTTGAGTCTCTGCCAAAAGCTTTAGATGACTTTTCAAATGTCTGTGTATGTGTAACTTGTTCTAGTTACAACTGTGGCATAGGTTTCAAGATGCTGAAGCAGATAGAAGTATGAGACAAAAGTACAGAATGAACTGTCTTGTTATATGATTAATTATATATTTCTTGTTATAAGAAAACTTGTGAATGATGATAGTTTGAAGATTTTGTAATTTCTAAGAGTATACAACATGCTTCCTTATGTATCAACTCATTTTCCTTAAAATATCTCATTTACAGCTAAAATAATGTGAAAATCAGGTCTTTAGTCACTTTCTTAAAGTCCATAGCTAGTATGTACAGAGTCACAAGCAAAATTTTATTATTCCAATGCTAAGACTCTGATTTCTCATCAAACATAAAGAATGATAGTAGCAAATATAGTGTTAATTCTTTGACCCCCAACTTTATATTCAAGTTGAAATTGCAAGGATATTGCAAAGGGTACTCTTGGGATGTTTAACCAAGCTAGGCCAGTGACCTTCAGGTTTCAGTGACAGGCAAGGCTGCCTGTGCTCACAAAACTGTTCCTACTAACTTCCTGCCACACCTTCCTGTGAAATGTCTTTGCTTGTTCAGGAGGGAACAGTTGCGTTTGTATTTGACTCTTTGCATAGCTCCTTGGAACAGTATTAAATAAGATGCTCCTCTTGACTTTTCAATTCTCACTAGGACCTAGAGGCAGTCTGTGGGATCCTTCTTTGCTAATTCAACACCCTGTCCCTACTTAATGCTGTTACTGGCTCAGGCCCCAGGACCTCAAGTCTTGTACCATATCCTGGACTTTTCCTGTTTCCAAGAGGGCCTTTGAAACACTGTGAAACTAAATGAAAATCTGGAAGTTCATTATTTATTAAACAAAAGTGTTATTTAACTTATGTATAAATGACAAGCTAGTAATTATACAGAGCCAGGGTGGTCTTTATGGTAATGAATAAAGCTTGCTCAAGTCTACACTGGCATCAAAAGAAGCCTTGGCTATGCAATAAGAAACACTGTGGGGCATTGGAAGAGATGCTGTACCAGCGTCTGGGAGCCCATTTAACAAGTAGAGGGTCTGGTCTCCGTCTGACTTTTTATGGCACTGGGAATAATTATTTCATTGCTGCATACTTTGGTTACTTCATTTATAAATGGCAGCAAATTCACCTGTCACTAAGCAGCATTGATATGTTCTTAGCACTGTAAGCTATATGTCCTTTTATATACCTGATTATATATTTATATGCAATTCCTTGCCCAATACATTTTTCCAATTCCATGAAGTCTGGAATCTTATACCTAGAATTTATTCCTTGCACTATACTCTTGAGCACAAGAGTACCTCTGCATCTAGGGATAATATCATGTTTATTAGTATTAGGCTGGATCTAGAAATAAATTTTACAACTATTTTGATCAGTTTGGTTTTATAAGAAAAATCCATATCAAAACTGAAACATGTTCTAAGTCTTCTAGCATAGTTCTATAGAAGAATCAGCTCAAAACGAACTTTCTAATCCACTGTTTGGGTATGTTTTAAGTGTAGCCCACAACCCAAAGTCTCGTGCTTAGAATGTGTTCCCAGGGTGGCAGTGCTGGGAAGTGGTGCTACCCTTAAAGAGACATGACTGTGTGGGAGGTCCTCAGCCGGGGCCATGCCCTCAGAAGGGATTGGGGGATCTCTACCCGTCTGGCTTCCCATTGTGAGGCGTGATATCCTCTTACCTCACTCATCCCACTGTCTATTGTACGATCTTCCCTAGAGCCAGTCCTATGCCAATCAGACTGTCAGTCTCTAAATCTGTGAGCTAAATAAACTTTTTTTTATAAAGTTAGGTTACCTCCTGTAGTTCATTCTAATAATGCAAAACAGATGTATACATTTCATAAACTGAGTCACTTTATGGTACAGCTTTCTGCATTGTATTACCTTTCCTTGGCAGTGATGAAACACAGTTCTAGGGATGGAGAGCAGGCCATGGAAGAGCTCCTTTCTGGCACACTGGGTTAATGCTGAGTTCAGTGCTGCAAGCCAAAGACAACGCAATGGAGTCATTCCGCACATCTGTCTAGTTACTTGTTTCTCTGATTCCCTTTGATGTATAGTTCACATGCATAAAATGTATTTAACAGTGTATGTTTCAGTGGTTTTCAGTATATTCAGACAGTTGCACAAACCTCACCATTCTCTAACCTCAGTACATTTTGTGCTTCCCAGGAAGAATTACTTCCCCGTGTACCCCACCACATTCCCCACTAGACCTTGACATCTACTGTTCCCAGTGTGGATGGGCTTATTCCACACATTTCATATAAATGGAGTCAGATAACATGTGGCCTTCTTGTGTGTTTTTCCTCACTGACCTTGCTGTTTTGGAGCTTCATCTCCGTTGTTACATGAATCAGTACTCTGCTCTCTCTTAGTGGGGGATAATGTTGTACTATATGCCTATATCACATTTTTCGGTTTAATTAATAGATGTTTTGTTTTTTTCTACATTACATTTAACACTGTTATGAATACTTATGCATAAGTTTTTACCCGGATGTGTATTTTCGTTTCTCTTGGGTACATATCTAGAAGTAGTCACATAGTAACTATTTAATCTTCTGAGGAACAGTCAGCCTACTTTCCACAGCTTGTGTCTTTATGCATTTGCCAGAGCAAGGTGGGAGAGTTTCAATTTCTCTTCTTCCTAGCCAACATGTTTTACTAGGGCTGTGTTTCATGACGGCCATCACAGCAGGTGTGAAGTAATATTCCACAGTTGTTTGTTGCTTTGGTGCTTAACCCAGTCAGTTTATATACAATTGAGTACTCTGAGAAATCAAATTTTTAGCTTCCATATAAAATAATGTTAACGTCTTGTAAGTACTTTTTTTTTTAAATATCTATCAGTTCCTCTCCACTTCCACTCTTTCAGTTTCATTTTTTGGTCAGTAATGTGATGATACATAAAATCAAAGGACCCCTTACACAGTAGCATCCTTAGCAGTCTCTTATCTGTGTATTACTCAGCACTATACAAGTGAAGATCTATCTCGGAGTATCCCATGTGAGAACTTAGCTTCAACTAGCTTTATCTCTACGTACTCATCCTTAACTCACTCCCATGTGTAAATGCATTAAATTGTGAGAGCGTCACACTGAAATTCTTCCAGTACACAATACAGAAGAGCAGGCCTACTGTATGTTTGTGTACGATTTTTATTTAGTTGGATCCAAAGGAGATTGCATCACATTTATCTTCTGCTTATCCCAGAAAGGGAGAGATTTCGCCTTTCTGCAAAATGCATTTTGTTCGTTTGACACGTTAAGGTATCATTTTATGGTATTGATTGGAAATCTCATTATAAATCATTCAGCAAGACTTGGGAAGAAAAAGTGAACAGTTTTGGCTTGAGACACAGTGATTGTAAAACAATAAATGTGAATTCTGGCACTAAGTGTTTTCTCTTTTCACATACCTTTAACTTCATCATAATGATTTGGTTGTCTCACTCAGCAAAGGGTAAGGCTGAGGGAGAGGATTTTAAGGTTTCCTCTTGGGCTGACATTCTCTTCCTATGCTACATGAAAGATTTTTCAAGGCAATGGCACTATTCTAACTACTGCTCGTTTCTCATATTTATATAAGAGATCCGATTATTTAGTAAACATATATTAAAGAAATTAAAAAGAGATGCACTGATATTAGGCAAAGCAGAAAGCGTACTGGTGATGTGCTGTGGTTATGTGATAGGTTTCCGCACATACAGAGTGGTCCTTCCGAAAACCTCTGGTGTGTCTGTGTTTGCTCATGTTGCCTGTGGTTTGATTACCAGGGATCAATTCTAGTGCCTTATTCACATGCTAAGGGCCTTTGGAATGATGAATGGGCAACTGCCTTAACTTAAAGATAATATGCTGGTATTAGATTTTGGACTTAGCCTTCAATGATTGCTACCCAATGAAGGACTCATGTTTGGGCAGTTGTTTTCGCAGTAGTAAAGATTGGCTAGAAAGGAAATCCTGTTTCCTGATTTTATGCATGAATCTGTAAAAATGCTAACAGAAATTTTGTGTCATTCCCTCTCACTTGTTTTTTATCCTATCTTATTTTATTTATTTATTTATTTATTTATTTATTTATTTATTTTAAGGCAGGATCTCACCGTGCAGTTCAGGCCGGCCTTGAGCTCTCTTTTGAGCTCAGGCTGATCTTGAACTCGCAATAATCCTCCTGCCTCAGCCTCCCGAGTGCTGGGGTTACAGGCGTGTGCCACAGTGCCCTGCTTCACTTGCTTTTACTGGGGGACATGTTTTTCAGCCTGATCAGATTTAAACGTGCTGATTCATTTATTAATCTCCCCCCCCACCTCTCTCTCTCCTTTTTGCTGCAGGATGTTTTCACCCCAGAATGCAAATTTAAGGAGTCTGTGTTTGAAAACTACTATGTGATCTACTCTTCCACACTGTATCGCCAGCAAGAATCAGGCCGAGCGTGGTTTCTGGGACTCAATAAAGAAGGGCAAATCATGAAGGGAAACAGAGTGAAGAAAACCAAGCCTTCATCACATTTTGTACCGAAGCCTATTGAAGGTATGGAACTGATCTCTTTTCCTCTCTGCACCCTGATCGGCGGCCTGGCCCCGGTTCTGCTCCTTGCTCTGTAGGATTCTCCTGGACTGCAACAGATCAGAACAAAGATTCACATATTCAAACCACACCAGTACCTATCACTATTGAAAGATTTTAAAAGGCAGCTCTGCTCTCAAATCTTAGGAATTCCCAAACATATGCCTGACTACGGAAGCTGGAAAATGCCTAAAATAGTGTTAGTTGTCATTTGGCATGTAGTTGGTATCTTTGTTGAACACAATAATTTAATTTCTCAGGGTATATCTTTGAAAACTCAATGATATTATTTCAGCACTTTGTAGTTTACAAAAGGCTTTTAGGAATACATTTATATAGAGTATTAATCTCTACAGCTCTGAACCAATCTAACAACATAGCCTACCAATTTGACTTTGTCCTTTTAGAGGAAAGAAGTGTATACTGTTTTCTGCCATCAATAAACATCAATAGCATTAACTTTTATTCTTCTCAATCGAGCCTCCCTTAATTTTCATATGTAGTGTTCACTTTTCTTAAATTGGGCACTGAAATAAACCCAGTTTTAACAACTACATTGTTGCCAAAATATTCGCTTAAATTGGATGACAGTGATCCGACTGATGACCACATTTACTGAATTCAGGGAAGTAAATACTAAATAATTAATCACAATCTAAGTGTTTATCAATTATGTGTTTTTCTCTGAATGTCGGGTTACAATCACTTAAAACATTGGCTTCACCTCCTTGTATGAGGAAATGAAAAATTCGAGGTATTATATTGCAACTCTGTGACTTTGGTTTGCTGTCCCCTAAATGTCTCTTAAAATGCGGTCAAACAGCCACTGTACACAGTGCTTGCTGCACAGCCTATGGGGCGCAGGGCTGCAAAAGTGAGCAAACGTGTTAAAGGCAATACTATGTTCAAGCCACTGGGAGCAAGGGGGTGTACACAGCGCCTGGCCCTTCTCATACCTGCCCACGGACTGTGTCTCTTTAGCCACACAAAGCTGAACTTTTCTGCTGTAATATGTCTTCATTATTGTGGCCACCATGCTGTCCATCCTATGTCCACAATTTCTATTCACTCATTTCTAGTGAATGAAAAATACCAATTAACCTTTGTAAAAAAACTAATTGAAGAGTGACTATTTTTGTGGTAGCCTCCTTGACTTTCTTGAAGAATAATCAAACAGTTTGTTGTCCTGTCAGTGTATACATTTCAGGAGCATAGAAATGATCATATTGCATTAAAATTACCTATTTCCCATTTGGTACCCTTTTATTCGTGGTCGGTTCACTCTCTGAATAATCAGAACATGTTTTATTTTTCGTTATATCTCCTTAGGTCCTGTGTAATGTCTATCAAAGAGATAGTCAATCACCAGTTGTCATTTAAATAAATAAATATGTAAATAAATGAATGAATAGATAAGTATAAAGACAAAGTAGAACTGTGTTCTCCACAGAGCTTTATAATACTCACAGACATATGAAAAATGTTCACCAATAGCAATAGCATAGTGGGAAACCTGACCCACTTCATGCTTCAGGAATTGCTACTGTGATTTAGGGAAAGAACCCTCCCACAAAGAGGAAAATTTCTTTGAGAACCTGATAAATTAAGGGAGCTTTAGGGCTTAGCGAGGCGCATACAATCTAAAATGAGAGGAGGGAAGCAGAGGATGAATCAGACAGAAGCATCCCAACGTGAGTAAAGGCGAGAAACGGCACACTTTATGGGGCTCAGCAGAAGGGATTAATAAATAACACTTCCTTGGAATAATGTATTCATCTCCAACACCACTTTCAATAAATTATCCTTTCATCCCTGCAGCTTTTATTTTCTGGTATTTTTTAACTGATGCTTTGTTCTTTCAAAAAAGAAATAAAAGTGAACTAGAGGAGAAGGGAAGGATGGAGGGGGAGGGGTGAAAAGAAAAGAGACAAACTGTATTACATGCATGCACCAACTTCCCAAGACGACTGCACGATGCATGTACTGCAAACATGTACTAATAAAAGAAAGGGTACATGGTTATTAACAATTTTGGGGAAATTCAGAAAAGTATAAAAAATACCCATGATCTTTATTCATTCCTTATATGGAGAGTGCACTTTCTAGCACTGGGAAAGTACTCTTCTGCAGCTAATAAAAGGCAACAGCTATAAACTAGCCTCCTAATTACAATTGCTTGTTGTGCTTTGGGTAGCAGTTTCCCCTTAGGTATGGATGACCATGTTTGGATGTTCAAGAGAAATATGTACAGTGATTAAATTCCTAGTTCCAGAGCTCCTTGAGTTCTGTTTCTTGCTGAACTTCAGTACACATGGGGAAAGAAACAACCAGACTTTCCTGGATATCTAAGCTAGAATTGGATTTACCTTCTCACAAGGCAAACCCCATGTCAACAGCAGCAGCTTAATCATACAAATTCTCTCACAAGCCTAATCCAAGCACCAGCTGTGCAGGAATGGTAGAGTGCTCTGCAGTTGCTAGGGACCTTGCGCACATCCTGATTGCGATGCTCTCTCTCTGGTATGTTGCTGTGACTTGTACACAATTACACATTGCGCTGTTGCCACATTTGTGTGCTCATCCCCATGATCAAACCCATGTTTTGATAATCACAGGGCGGAGGAAGAAGGAAGAAGGTAATGTCAAATCTCTGTACCAGTATTCTTTCCAAGATCGTCCTGGTAACTCTGTCAGCTGACACTTACATCCCAGAGGTCACAACCTAGAGAGATGTCACACTTAGTGCAGGGAAGCTAACCATGTAGTTTCCTTCACACCAATAGTCAGGGATCTGAGGACACTGGCAGACTGGGTTTGGAACCAGTGACAACTTACATTTCCCTCTTACATCTTTTTTATGTTACAATATCTTTGATTTCTCAAATTCCTTTACTTATATCTATTATTTTATTGTTTTGTTTATAACTTTTGTTATTTACCAATGCCTTATAGTGACTTCCTCACATTGCAGGGAAGAAATACTCCATTGAAAACCAGATTTACAAATACCTGGGTTTCCTTCAAGGTTCTTTGTCTCTTCATGTGTGGCAATTAAAACTTAGGTGTGAAAGCATATGATGAGATTCACTTCTAAATGTGAAAACTACTTAATTGGGTTTTAGTCCCAAAACCATTTAATTCCCTAAAATGTCTTTGCTATTTGTCGCAGAGAAAGAAGTTCACTGGTTTGAACAATATCAGCGAACTCTTTTCTAGATGCTTCCTTTGCATGAACCGTGGTGAGCATGCTTCAGGTGTTGCCTTATTTTTCATTCCATTTCTATGAGGTAGGCATTAGTGTGATCCCCATTTACACATGAGGCAAGCTAAGCCTGGGCGCAGTAATTAAATTGGCACCTGGTAAGTGGCAGAGTCAGAATTCAAACCAGATCACTGACTAAAGCAGCCGATCGCATAATCTCCACGAAGACTTCATGCCCTAAATGGGGCTCTATGGTTGTGGGAAGGCTGTGAACTTGACCTAGATATAAGGTAATATAAATATAAACTAAATATAAGGTAAATATAAGGACCTACTCTGTCCCCTTGAATAAATGCCTACTAATTTTTGCTTCTTTTTAAAGAGTCAGGAATATACCTGCTCCTTAGAAATAAAAATCATTTTAGATTAAGAGATTATAATTTACTCCATAGCCCTGAAATCAGTTCTTTGATGCCTCATATGTGCTTTGGTGCCATTATTATGACATAAAAATGTAAACAGTTATCCAGTGGTTTTCCCTGGAGTTAGACTTTCTGTCATTCACTTTCTGTCATTATGAAAGATACTGAGGCTCTGTCCGGTGCTCTGCTTTTCCTGGCACCTCCCTCCCGCTGGGGTCCCAAGCTGGTCCTTTCCTTTTTCTCTTTTAGGTTTCATTCTTTGATTAATCCATGTTCACAGAACAGGATGATTATGTTCCCATGTGGAGCTGGTGTGTGTGTGTGACACATCTTACTTCTTTTTATCTCCCCTCCCCCTCCCCTTCCTCTTCCCATCCTCCTTCCCCTCTTCCTTCATCTCTTGGTCCCCTTCCCTATTGCAAAACAAATCTATTTCCTATTATCTCTTTATTTTACTCTTTATTTGTACTTTAGATTTCTTGTATAAGAGAATATTTACACTTATTTGTGTGATTTGTTTCTCCTAATGTTATGGTCCCAGGTGCACCCATTTTCCTACAAGTAACTCTGTTTACCCTTCTTCATGGCAGCGTAGTACTCCAATGTGCATAAATACCACACCAATGTTGTCACTACTCGAGTTTGTCTTACTGCTTCTATATACAATTCTTCAATTTTGCATTTGTTAAGCAGATTGTATACATTATCTTTGTGAAACTATACAATCTCTGTATGCTATTATCTTATAGCTGAGAGTAATTTTTAAAGTCATTAAGTAACCTGTTCAAGAACATAGGTCTAGGAAAGTTCAAGGCTGAGATTGTAATCCAGGAAATTCACGTTTGTGCCTGTGTAGCTAACCCTATACTAATAGCCCATCCATCTGAGGTAAGCCTGTGGACAGGCAAATACTCCAAAAATTCAGGGTCAGTGAGGCAGAAATCCTATACATGATCCTTGCTGAATATCCAGCTGGCTCTAAGCCATGCAGAACGAAGTCAGTCATGCAGAATGTGATGAGGAGAATGCATACGGGTGGAAGATGCGATGAAACAGTTAACTAAGTAACGCCGGGCTCAAACCAGGCGAGAGAGGATTAAGAACGCATCGCTTTTTTTATGATGGATTCTAACAGGCATCGTTTCATTATCTGTAAAAGCCTGTGGACCAGATGACTTTAGCAATAACATTCTGTGGCAGTCTTCATAAGCATTTTATTTTAAAACTATGTTCCTTCATGCAGCCTACCATAGAATTTACATATGAAAATAATCAAAATATCTCCTTGTATTAAGTTATTGAATGAATAAAGTACAGTTTCTCAAAGTGTTTCCATAATAGGTCAAATTTTATTTATTTATGTATTTATTTATATAATATTTTGGAGGAAAGGCTAGAATGATAGCAGTTCCAGCCATAACCCACATATTCAAAGAAAGGCTTTGATAACATTCTTTGAGTGCATCAAATATAACACATAGAATTGGAAACTCATTTTAGAAAAAAACATTAAAAATAATAGCTTTATAAGAGGTTAGTCATGTTCTTCCTTAACCAGACTTTCTGACTTCCATTTCTTTAATAATGTCTTTATTTTAAAAAAATC
Source organism: Dinomys branickii (assembly GCA_004027595.1). Taxonomy (NCBI): domain Eukaryota; kingdom Metazoa; phylum Chordata; class Mammalia; order Rodentia; family Dinomyidae; genus Dinomys; species Dinomys branickii. Next base: position 22,745 of record PVLD010006257.1, read on the forward strand.
CTTAACCAAGTAATGAGAATAACAACCATTAACACAGTGTGGATCATTATCTTCAAAGTTTACTCAGAGTACAAGACATAGAAAAGTTTCTCTTTTACAGAGAAGAAACAAACATCATAGCACAAGAATTTTTGATTATTTTATTTTCTACTTTTTGGAATTGTTTTGGTTTTGGGAGACAGGGTCTCATTATGTAGCTGAGGCTGCCCTTGAACGTGTGGTGATCCTCCCGCCTTGGCCTCCAAAGTGCTGGGATTGCAGGGGTGCACCGGTATCCTTAGCTTTTATTCATCACTGTAAAGGAATTGCTGTAAACCTGTAAGCCCCCTCCGAGTACTGTTACCACCTCGGCACAGTCCAGTACTGCACATTAAATGAGCTGCCCCATGGTGAATGAAATTGGTCCCTCAGTGAAGGAAAAGCCAAAGCAGTGTTTTGGAATTGTTCTTTGGTTTTGGAATTGTTCTTTGGTTTTGTCTGTGTTTCAGGCATCTTTGTCCTTAGTCAGTCCTGCTGACGATCTCATTTTGAATGTCAAGATTCCCCAAATTTAGCTCTACTAGCTTGAGGGTCATTAAGTCCTACACTGATAGGGTGATAATCATTATTCCCAGGCTGTTTTCCATTGTTCCTCCAACCCTGCGCAAGTGCAGAGAACAGGATGTGTTAACGAAGGCAGCAGGGGCCTCTATTGAGCCAGATGGAGAGACTTGATATTTAAACCTATGACTCTGTACATTGCTTGTCAGTCCCTGCTCGCACAGGTCCCTCCCTTGGGATCTGAGACAACTGCACAGGCTTCAAGAATCCCACCTCTGCCCTTTGGGAGCATTGTTGCCCCGGAACATACAAGCACCTCCCCCAGATTTAAATTGCCTTGCTGGTCACCTCCCCTTTCAGGATCAGATATAGCAGCCAAACACTCTGACAGAGAGCAAGATGCAGTCTCCTCCTGTGATTCTCCCTCCTCCTCCAAGAAGCTCATTACTCAGCTCCTGCAGGTGGTTGATTGTTAAGAATCAAGTCCCTGTTCACTGCAAAAAAGCCCAAAAAACAAAACAAACTTTTGCACACTTTCCAGACTTAAGTTCCCACAACTAAGTTTTGGAGAACAAAAGCGATTTCCAGAGTAAGACCAATATTTATCAACTGAGATTCATCTGTACAGAAGCACTCAATGTAGAAGACAAAACATTAACCCATTTCCACCAATGTTTTTAGTGGTGAGAGAAGACAGACAGACAGACAGACAGACACACACACACACACACACACACAAACACACACACAATCACTATTGTAAGGCAGTGTCATTTTTCTAGGATGGTTGTTTTAAGCTAGTGAAGTCTGACTCAGTCCCAACAGGATAGCTCCTTGTTTCCCAAATATCGGTGCCCATCTAGGATTTTCTTACCAGCCAAGAACTCTCATAGTGAACATCTAATGTGAGCTGGTTTATTAAGTCTTGAGTATGACACAGGACTCTACGGGCATAAAAAAAAAACACATTCAAGTGATTTCAGTGCAGAGGAAATTTGAGTCTGTGTTCTGAATGAAATTTAGGGTTGCTAAACTTAGTCAAATGTGGCCACAGGCAATTTCAGTGTATTCAAATTAGTGTAGTTACTGTACGGGTTTAAACCTACTCTAGTAAATTATGTCTCTGAAACTGAAGAATTAAATGTATTAAACATATTACATGTTTAAAATTTGTGACTCTTATGAAGGCACATGTTTTAATGCTGTGTTAAATTACTTTGTGGAAGTAGTGGATGTAATGTCAGTTATTTCACTTAATTGATCTTCAAGAAAGAGCAATCTGGTAGATATTAAGTAAGTAAGAAAAAAGAAATTCCAAGAGGTGTGATTGAATTATCTGACATATGCTTAAATAAATTTATTACAGGGCTGGGGATGTAGCTCAGTGGCATAAGTGCCTGCCCGGCAAGCACAAGGTCCTGAGTTCGAGCCCCAGTACCGCAAATAAACAAATAAATAAATTTATTGCAATAAAAGATACATGGCCACGACTCTCCCGTGGAGTCCTCCCCCTCGCTTCACACACACTTGCCATCATTCTTGCCACTTCTTGATGCAGTTCTCCAAGTCCTTTTCCTTGAGCGTTTTCACAAGGTGTTATCAAGAGTGTAGTGAATGCTCTTGCCAGGTGCCATCCAGAAAGAGGACAGGCTTGTAAAATCCCCACACTGTGTCCTCATCACCCATAGTCACTGGATCTCGCAGCAGACGTCTTTGACCCCCAAGGTCAAAATGAGCATAAAAGGTAAATTTTTAAGTCAAATCAGGACATTAGGCATCCACGATGGTGCAACTGCAGATGCTGAAGAAGGAAGATTTCCAGAACTGCTTCAGCAAGTGGCAAGAGCGATGAGATAAATGTGCTTGAAATGAGGGGGTTGAAATGTATACTTTGAGCAAGGTTAATGGCCATGTACCTTTTATGGTAATGCTTCTTAATTTAAAAATTAATCATGTTTCTGATTGTATCTCATATATCTTCTGATCGAAGTTTTGGCAATGATGTGCCCAGTCATTGTGAGAAAGCAGTTTACAGTACTCAACCCCTGTCACTTCTGGAGATTAACTCAGTTGTAAATTCCATCTGCTTTAGAGAAATAAAATCAAGATTAGAAATGGCAAGCAAGTTCATTTTCTCAAGATAGTTTTGTCAGCTCCAATGCAAATGCCTTTTCATTTTCCCTTTTCAAGAACAAGCATCGTTCCCCTGTTTTATGTATTGGGGAAATGCTGTGAGTTGTGGCATTGGATGAGCAATAAAAGGCAATGGAAATTGAACTTGGGAAGAAACAGTCCCTTCAGTGGTTATTTTTTTAAGGCACCGAAGAGCAGAACAACTCAGGAATCCTGATGTTTTAAAACTCAACGGGAAGGGCAATGATTGCAATATTTTTTGCTACTTTTGTGTTAATTATCTGGTCAGAGAGCTGAGTGGCTTATGTTCCCAAATTCCCTTTTGAGGCCAACTGCACTACAAGTGAAGGAAGATGGAAAGGGAAGCACCTGATGCTTCTGACTGTGTCAATTACAAAAGGAAACCAAAACAGCTGCCGCTCTCTCTGTCCATCCTTTGAGTTCTGGGCTTTCGCTGACCTGTGAAAGCTCCCCCATTCCAAGCCATGTTCTGCTTTTCTCTGCATTTAATCTCCAGTCAGACTCTCCTATCTTGGCCTCGCACACCCTTCCTTTGTATCTGTCTCTCCCTCCTATACACAACTAGTGCTTCTGCTGTCTGTCTAAGTGAAGGTGTGGATTTGTTTGGGTCCCTCAGGCCCCTTAACTCTGGGGTAAATATTGACAGTATATTGGAGCGTTCCTGTGGCACACTGCTTCCATACCAGAATTGAAAATTCTCCCACAGTTCCAAAGGAATTCCATGTGACATGAATTAAGGTGTGAAATTGCTTCATGTTAATTGCTCATGCCCTTCTATCATCTGCTATTAAGACAATTAGATATCTGTAATGGTGCATTAACTAACAGAGCAATCTAACCTTTCTATTTCTTGGAAATTACGGAGTGCCAAGGAAAATTTGATTAAATTGGTAGTAATAAAATTATGAATCACATTTCATTCTTTTTTTTAATGGAGAGTGACAGAGGATTAGGGTTCTTTACAGTGTGGAATTTATGAGTTTCACCCCAAACAGAAGTTATACCATCTCCACTTCAAAAAGAATGTATCACTAGTAACTACACTGACCATGCAGACAGGCTACCCAGTTCTTCGCTGCTGAAAAATATAGACTATCAAAGATTTACATCTAGTTTTCCCCATTGTTACCAGAACTCTCAGTTTTTAAATAATATTCCAAGAGTCCCACAGTAATGCAAAAGTAATGACTAGTAGCAACTCTTAAATTTGCATTCTGTTTTCACGATACACTGTTATTTTCAACCTGTTTCCTTATTCAAAGTATCATTTTGCAATCTCTAAAACCTTTGGAATATACAAGGTAATGTGAATTGTCCCTGTTTTAAGCATGAAGAAAGAGACTTTACAAGAGGGTATTTAAGTCACTGAAGTCCATAGAGCTAGAAAGAGGCAAACTATGACCAGGGCTGTTATGTTTTAATGACAGATTTTGTGGTTTATTCTAGGAATGTGAGATGCCTGTGTATATTTGTATGTGCACATATGTGCGTAAATGGGATTTGATCTGTCATTCCATAAATCTATTTACCTTATTGATTTCATTGTTTTTTTTCATATGAATTAGATTCTACAGAGGCGGGACTTATGCAAATACATATTTTGAAAAAGCAACACGGGTGATTTTCATGAGTATCCAGGTTGTCTAACTGCAGAAGTCTGTGGTTGGAGTAAAGCTGAATTTTCTTTCACATTGTAAAGTCAGCAAATGTTTACTTTCTCTAAAATCCTAAACTTATGCCAAAACCCTAAACTGTACTGGTGTATTGGTGATATGGCCGTCTTTGAAAGGCTGGAGCAGTGATGAGTATGCATTTAGGCAACCCAGCATAGTAGGTAGAAATATTCATGTAGAAAATCACCATGGAAATATTGTGGCATGTTTTGTTCTTACTAACGGGGGTCTGGTGATACTAATTTTTACCTTCCCAGCATTTATGTTTAAAAAGGCAAAAACAGATAAATAAGCAAGCATCTTAAAATACCACTAGATACTAGTTCTGAGAGAAAGTGTGAGCTATTTTACATAAAGTCATCAAGGTAAGTCTCTTTAAGAAGATGGCACAATTATATTTGAACAGGAATCAGAACGAATTTTCATAGAAAACATGTAAATCTGTGAGAGAAATTGTCCTGGTAAAATTACTATTGTTTCTAAAGGTGCTGATAAAATCAAAACATATTTCATTATCAACAAAAACGTGGTGTAGCTGCAAAGAACGGATTAAAGGGAACAGACTAGAAGATGAATTGGAGATGTAGGAAGGACCAGATAAGTTGACGCCTTGTAGATCTTAAGCACTTCAGATTTTACGGTTAGTGGATCGGAAAGTCATAGATTTGGAGCAAGATTGCATGGATATCAGCTAGGATCTTAGGTAAGATGATGGACGGTAACTTGGACTGTAGGGCTTTATTACTGGAGTCAGAAAGAATGGATTTATGTTGAAGTTAGACCTGATAGAACATACTAATGGATTTGTCGCAGGTTGTTAGATAAAAACGGAAATCAATGGAGACTCAGTGCTGGAGCATGAGGAACAACTTAATGATGTTGCTGTTTATAAAAATAAGAAAGAACAGAAGAGGAATTGTTTTATTTCTTGTAATGGGGTGGTACAGGCATGTATTACTATATTGTAGGTTTGAGGTAGTGGGGGAGGAAATGTGGTAGAATTCCAGGAAGCCCTGCATCCACATGAGGGCTGGGCTTAAACCTTTGACTAAAGTGCAGTTCACAGTTTTGCATTTTCCTACTGACATTTTCAACACTTTGATTCTGACCTTAAAGCAGGAAGTGAGTCTGTTCTGTGAGCCTACTGCTTTGAACAATCTGCCTTCTTTGTTTCTCAATTGTAAAAGAATTCAATAAAACTATCTTCTGTTGTTGGTTATTTAAAAATTGTTAGTGTATTTAGTATGAAGGGATACAGTAAATATTCAAAATATTAGCTATTGGGGAATGACTACTACTGCCTAGGACATAGGATAGTATCGGGAACCTCTCATAGTTGTCTACTTTATAAGTAACAGCAACTCCAGATACTTGATATTTTAGACTTTTAAGACAATCACTATTTTACTGTTTCCCAAGAAAAAGTTATGATACATGAAATAAAATGAGTATGTAATGTTAAAAGTTGTTAACAAGGAATCTGACCTATCAAAATGCATAATGGCAGAGAAAACCTACAAATTCTGCTAACCACGTTCACAGCACCAGTGAAAGGAACATAATAAAACATATTAAAGGAAGGCCCTCCCCAGAAAAATCTATGGTTATATTTACATTATTTCTTGTTGTTGTTTTGTTTTTAGATTTCAAAGCTCAGATGTATGCATTTATTTATCCATTTGTTTTTGTCTTTGTGAAACAGAGTTCCACTATCCCATTCAGGCTGGCCTTGAACTCACTTTGTGGTATAGACTAGCCTTGAACAACAGTGATCCTCCTGCTTCAGCTTCCCAAGTGCTGAGGTTACAGGCTTGCATCACCGTGCCCAGCTTTATTTCTCCTTTCTAAGAACATTCGTGTTCATTTTAAAATAAAGCAATGTAAATAGAGTAAATACTCTAGTGTCACAAATTGGGTCATTTATAGTCCTGTTATGAGCAGATGCAGCACCTCGCTTGTCATGTAGGAGCTACAGGATGCTCTGCAGATACATAGGAGGTTCAGGCTTGGACAGCTGCACAAACAGCAATTTTCACAATACCAAGTCTCCAGGTGACGAGTGTCTGACTTGCACTACCTGTAGGCTCACATCAGGGAATTTCACTGGGGAATCCCAGCCCTTGCTACCCCTAGAGGGGGCACAGGACCTGAGCTGGGTATTAGAAACCTATTCTTGTCCTTGCAGAGAAAAGAAGGACAAATACTCTTATCAGATCTCTCTACCTCGCTTTATTCAGACAGCTGGACCGAATCCTTGTACATCAGTCTGTTGTGGATCTAAAAATGTAAAAATGATGAGTAGAAAAAAAAAATCAAAAAGAAGAAGAGGGGACCATGGGAGGAGGAAGATCCGAGGAGGAACAGAAAGAAATTGAAACATAAATCAGAATAGAGGAAAAATAGAGAGAGAGAAAAAAAAAAAGAACCAGGATAAGAATATTCTTTGATTTGAAGAAATGATACCACACCAAATAGAAATGCTTTCTCTTTCAAAACATAATCTTCCTTTACCTTTTATCTGAAACTATTATGATAAAAATGTGTTGCAGGAACGCTGGTACTTTATCACAGAAAATGATCCCATGCAATGACAGTGGAGCAAATAGTTCTTTTCCCAGATATGTGCACCTGACAAAAGCACAGGAAGAAGGCAAGCAGCCTGCTCCAGGAAGCCGCGAAGAGCCAGGGCAAAGAGACGTCCATTTTCAGCCATTCCAATGCCCCATCCCCCTTTGACATTTGGGTGTAGAAATTCTGTTAACAAAATAGTGTAAAATACAATCAGCAAGAAACATCATTAGAAAAGTCAGTTTCATACCAGATGCAATGGATCAAATAATACCTGCTGAAAACAAAATCTCTGTGACACTCTAAGTCCAGTGTCCTGAAACAGACATGGCTAATTACTAATATCCCAAGTTACACAAATCCAAGGATTTGTTTCCAATTATGCCGATGACTCTGAATTCCTGAAAATCTGGACTGGAGCTAGGAAGATAAGATAATTTTGGTTGGTTGTTTGACCTGGCTTGGTTTTCATTCTATCTCCAGTCTAGATACTGCTCCTCATCACTAGGCATACTGGCACATTCCTGGCTCAGTACTCTTGAGGGCTGAGGCAGGATGACCCCAAAAGTTCAGGCCCAATACTGAAATAAATTACTCTTTATCAAAGAAGATTAATTTTGCTTTTATAGCTGAAATAAGCAAGTATGCATAACAGAAAGGGCACGGGAAAAACATTTAAGAAAAAAGATATTTAGTAACATCCCAGAGCTTCCTAGACCAAAATAAATTTATTTCTTTTGAAAAAATAGTTCAAAGGAACAGAAAGAAATAATTCTCTCTCCTTAAATATCGCAGTACTTTGAACTCCTGTAAATCAAGAAATTAAAGATATTTCTGGTTAGTAAGTTTCTGGCTTGTAAGAAGAGAAAGAAATCAGCCTGTGTGGTGGTGCACACAGCTAATTCCAGTACTGTGGAAAGCTGAGGCAGGAGGACCAAAAGTTTGAACCAGAATGGTACCTTAGCAAGACCCTGTCCCAAAAATGGTGAGGTGTAGATGTAGCTTAGTGTGAAGGGTCTGCATTCAATGCTGAGAGACAGAAAGAGAGACACAGACAGATACACAGACAGAAAGAAAGAGAGAGAGAGAGTGATACAGAGACAGAGAGGCAGAGATGGAGAAAGAACCTGGCAAACAATAGGAATAACTTGAGAACCACAAAACAGAAGCTATAAAATGTATACAACCCTTGAAGATAAGAGCTTAGAAGATGCTCACGCAAGGTCCTTCCCACTACTTTGTAGTATGTGACTGGATGTTGATAACAGAATTCCAATTCTGATACTGATAGTTGTGTAAATTTTTAAATCAATTTTTACTATAAAATACATGGTTTCTCCTTTTATATGTGAGATTAGTACCTTTTTATCTCGTACGTGTTGTCACTTTAAGCTTCTTGGGTGCTAAATTAAGCTCCCCGCAGATCAGAAGAACATACTCATTATTTTGACACTCATCTTTACTGAATTTTGTTCAAAATAGAGCAGTAGGAATAAATATATTACATAAGCAGTTGGTCTCATATACACAACGGGTCCTCGGCTGGATTTGCTTCCATGAAGCTGAGATTGCACGTGAGACCCTGGGACAATTTCTAGAAGTTTGAAATGCATCAACATTTCATTTTTTTCTGGCTACGTTCCCAGAGCTGGGATTGTGAGATCACGTGGTAATTCTGTTTAATACTTTCATGAATCATTATCCCATTTTACCCAATGGATCCATCATTTTACCTTCCAGACAGCAGTGCACAAATGTATCAGATTCTCCACATATTTGCCAACACTTTTTAATAATATCAGTGTGGTATTTCCTTTTGTTACCATTTCCTGATGACGTAGGAACATTTAATAAGACTCAGGTCAATTGAAGTGTTAATGTACAGTTACAGCAATTAAAACGTTGTCCAATACAATTCAGTTATCTGCACCTTGTTTATTTGATGAGTTAGGGCTTTTTTATTCTATGAACAAATTTGACCTGGATTTGAAACCTGACATTTTTATCGTGGCTCTGCCATGATGCACCATCGAGCGTATGTGCAGGTGATTAGTTCTATACTTAAACATGAAGGAGATAATTTGTAGCCTATCTTACTCACAAGTTAGCCTAAGTATCAAGTGAGTTATTCCATTTAAAACGTTGGAATACTTCAAAATGATTTATGTAAGGGATTATCATTGTGTTTGTTATGTACATCAGAGTGCGCTGATGCTTTGAACATATAGTGCACTTTATAGAACATGCGTGTTGTCTTTTTGTATTTTATCCTGCTATTTATTTTGTACCAGTCAGAATAGTGCAGAGCATTAAGACCAATGTGAAAAGGAAAAGAAAGTGCTTTGTCCTTTCTCTCTTTGCAATTTATTTGGATTATGTTCTTTTAATTACATTTTAATTCTAAAATTAGATTTAGGTTTATATTCCTTCATTTGCTACTCTCTTCAGCTACACATATTACTGAATCTCAGAGTCTGTAACAATTAAAATTAAAGTACAAGAAATTTAATCTATAACTTTGGTAAACAATTTGTTCCCTCTCTGTCTCTGTCTCTCTGTCTCTCTTTCTGTATGAAATTCCTGCATGACCTTAGTTTGCTTTAAGTAGCATCACAGAAATTCAAGTATCTATTTGATTTACTGGGCTAGGACCTAAGGCTGTTTTTGTTAGTGAATTGGAAGGGTTATGTGTTGTTTACTCTTTTTCCAAACCCGATGAAAACAATTTCTTAAAATCCTGAATTCTTTTACTTAATTTAATGGCAATAATGAAAAGCTAGTGATTAAATTGTCCTGGAAAAAGAGAAAATTACACAGTTTAGTATGGTACTGGTGAGTGTTTTTGTGTTTTAATTGAAATTGCAGAAGTTCAGGTGTCAGTTTGAAATTTCCCCACAGGCTTGGAGTCAATGACAGTCAGCAGGTGGGAATTATCTGGGAAAAGTTACCTGCATTGGGAATTATATGGGTAGATTCTGTGTTACCACAAGTGAACTATTTATGTGTAAGTGAGAAAGCAAAACAAAAACAAAAACAAAAAAATACTTGTAGAATACAAAATACTCTGATTAAAAATCTGAGTAGAATCTATTTTATCAGAAAATTAAAAGAGAAATCTCAACTCTAACTCAGATCTAAAATGTATAAAACAGTATTTTTAAATGGAAAAGAGAAAATAGCACTCTTCAAGTATTTCTGAAATGGTGATAAAGAAATTTGCAGGTCCAAGTATGTTCTCTGTGTTTGTAAAAAAGATTTTTCTTCTCATCCACTGAAATTGTGATTTAGCAATCTCTGCGGAGACCTGGAGCTCCGTGAATTTCACAGCTGATTATGTTAACAGAGCTTTACGGCATCCTGTGAATAACTTTCTAACTGAACCACTTTATTCATTTTTCAGAAGTTCCCTGTTCACAAACCATTTATACATAAATAGCTATAATTTTATATGAATAAATGTTACACAAACAAAAGCATACTCTAACTTTTGAAATCTGATGCTTTCTTCATAGCAGAAATACAGGTCAGCACTGTTAGACTCCAGAGACTGCAACAAGATCTTTAAACAATTTTTCTTGTTTTTGTTAAATCAAGGACAAAGAAACTTGGATTACTTACTTTATAATTAGAAAATGTCAGAATGAACTCTCGGAACCAGTCAAACTTCTTTATACTCTGATACTTCAGTCAAAGGTGTTTACTTCTTTGGGAATGTTGGAATTCACTTCTGTAGGTGAAATACTTAAAAATTTTGTTTAAAAGATGTGTTCAACATGGAAGTAGAAGGGGACTGTGAAAGAAGTCAAAGAGAAGGGTTAAAAGAGGGTAGGGATGGTGGGTGTGATGGAAATGTTATCTGCAGGTATGGACATGTCATTAATGTGCCCAATTATTATGTAATAAAAATATATGAGTAACAATTCCAGAAGACCCTTATCAAATACAATTTGGTGTCATATTTGTATGGCTGACAATGGGGTTCAGTTTCACCAGCATCAGCATCCTTGGAAACACTATAAAAATGCAGAATCTCATGCCCACCACAGAACTTCTGAATCAAAACATGCACTTTGACAATGTGCTTTGGTAATTCAGATGCACGTGACTACCTAAGAAATTCTGCTACAGAGTATGTTGGAAGAAACCTTCCCCTACACAGAACACACTTCCCAAATTTGTACTCTTACCCATCAAGTCTTAAGGAAGGATGCTACTTGGTGTCAGAAATAACATTCAAATTATTAAGCTATTTTAACTGATAACTGAATAAATGAAGATCCTTAACTATTTGTCCTTAAATCAAACATAAAAGTAACTCTTGATACTTAAGTAAAATATGTCTTGTGCAGTCACATATTCTATCTCAGAACAATCTAGTGAAGTTGAATTAATGTATTCAATATGTTGGTTGAACCCATCTTACGACACTTATGAATTGGAAAATATTGTTCTTTCTAAGCGATAATCTGGCAACCAGCCTGATAATTCCACTTTATGGCTGCACAAAACAATAGAGGAGAAAAGGGACAGTTTATTGACATGTGAACTAGAATCTCATGGTTGTGGAAACATATTCCCTGCTGATGAATAACTCAAATTCCATGGGCTGTGCTCCTTACTACAGATGAAAGGAATCTGGGCCAATCAGGGAAGCTGATTCATCTTTCTTCATCTTCTCGGTCCTCCTGCCAATTATTATTTATCACAATGGCTTCCCTAAGCATTGGCTGGTGGACAACAAAGTCATAATTCTTGTAGTGGGATAAAGATTAGAAGCTTGTCAGTAAATACTTTTCATCCTCCAACTAGATTGCAATAAGGACCACAAAGTAAAATAGCAAGTTCTACCTTTAAATACTGCACCTCCAATTTGTCTTCTAACTCAAGGTGAAAGTCCTGTTATCTAGCTTAGGGGAGTGTGAAGACTGCAGCCTTATCTATCAGAAAACAGAAAGAAGTCACAGGTTTGTGGTTCAAGAAGGCTTAAAGGTTATGGCCAAGAGAACTAGAAGAGAACCATGGGCATCTGCTAGATATATGAGCAGCTTAAATTCTTCCACAGTGGGGAACAAAGCTAGCCATGACAAGGAAGAATATTCGAAAATAAAATTTGAGAACTAATTAAAGCCACATTGATCACCTGTCATAAGTAATTGCTGTGATTTTGTCTTGCAGTGTGTATGTACAGAGAACCGTCACTACATGAAATTGGAGAAAAACAAGGCCGTTCGAGGAAAAGTTCTGGAACACCAACCATGAATGGAGGCAAAGTCGTGAATCAAGATTCAACATAGCTGAGAACTCTTTCCTTCTTCCCTCTGTCACCCCTTCTCCTCTCCCTCCCTTCCCCTCCCCCATTTCCTTCCAATAAATTTCACCCAAGGAGAGAAAAATAAAATGGCAATGCAGGACCTAGTAGCTAAGATTCTGCACTCAAAATTTCCCTTGGTTTAGGAAAAGAAAATTGAACCAAAGCTTGCCTGTTGCAGTGTGGTAGAAAATTCACAGGCACAAAGATTAGCACAATTAAAAACAAAGGAAAAAATAAATCAGGACTCCACAAACAGCAATTTAAACTGTGTTGTTATTACGAGAGGGCTACTTGTAACAAATGCAGAAGGATAATAAAGATGAAGTACAGTTATTAGGGGAAGGGGCATGGAAAATTGAACTTAGAGATTGATGTTACACTCTAACTTGAAGTAGATAATGCTGTGATGTGTGGTTTTGTTTGATTTTGTGTTTCCTTTGGGCATCTGGAATTGACACAATTACATCCTGTTTCCAGGATTTTTTTTAAACCATAAAACTAAATATGTATGCATTACACTATGTGTTTATACAGTGTGTAGCCAGGAACCATTTAATATCAAGAAGAGCTTCAAAATTACTCTTGAAACTCTTAAGATTTCTTTTGCAAATGAATATTATTGTGTTAAATCTAATGGTTTTCCATGATTTAGTTCCTTCATAAAAAGTTTCAGATTCTTCTTAGAAATACCATATTTTTACCAAAGGTACAAATCCAGGATCTCTTTTTTTTTTTTTTTTTTTTGGTCATTTGGAAAAGAAGTAACTGTCATAATTCTGAAGTAACACTGGGGCACTCCAGGTCATTACTATGTCCAGGCAGTAAGCTTTTTTCCTGCTCTGTGGACTCATTTGAGAGTACCATGTGCAAGTCTGCTGTCCTGGAGGGTTTTGTACCATATCTTGCAGCAGAAAAAGAGAAAGATGGATTTTACATAAGAAAGTAAGCCTGAAGAAATGCAAAGAAAAGTGAATTTGCCTTTGTAAATGCAAACGAAAGTGTACTTTTTGTACAGAAGATTTCCAGACTCTATGGGAAATCCAGTAGTATGGTTGAAAAATTCCTAATTTAGTGTCTTATGAGACCAGTGGCTTTTTGTTAAATATATTCTCACTGATAAGGCTAGTTGGGAGAAGAGTCCTAGTGATACAATAAATTTTTAAAGACAGGCAGAACCTAGATGAAATTTGCAACTATGGTTCTAACAAAGTTGTGAAAAAGAACTGAGCAGAGATGCAAGCAAGCACACAATTAGGTGTTAGAAAAATGCTAACAAAGAAACGAATGCCGTGCAATTACATTGGAGTCAAAAGATCTACTTAGCCCTACAAATCAGGAATGGTATAGAGACATCCAAATTCAAGCAAAATAGAACAACACAGAAAGTTTAAAATGTATGAAGATTTATGGGTATTATTAATAAGAAGACTAGCATGTAACTTCTCCTATATCTCTACTGTCCAGCATGTACTGTTCCAATTATGACTACCTAAAATATATACACTGTGCTGAAGCTCTAGGCCCTCACCTGAAACCTTGCCATCGGTCACTATATTCTTTCAAGATCAATATTTCCTTCACTCTGCACAATCATTATTCTTCGAGAGTGGTTCTTGTCCTTCATCAAGTACCCTACTTAATGTTATCAGGACTTTGGTAGAAAAGGCAGTGGAGTACTTCGGCTAATAAGTCAGGAGAATAAACATTATCCACCCATCTAGGCAGAGATTTTGAACACGTATTTACAAGAGATACTTGTTAGATCAAAATACTTGGAAAATGACAAATGAATACAGTTAGATTACAAAGGCAACAACAAAGAATCCTATTCTTCTAGGAAAAAAAATGCTGCCCTTGGAAAAAATGAAGATCTGCATATATTTTCTCTGTCACTCTTGGTTCAACTTGATTATGAATACACCAATAACTTCCAGGAACAAATGAATCCCAAATACAAGGCCTTATTCTATTTGAAATGATCAAAAAAGAGGTTTACAGGTCACATGCTCTTTTAGCATGAAATAAATGGACCTTTTGTGGTGGTACACATGTACCCCAACACAGCTGATGGTTTCACAGGTAACCGCTCATGGAACTCACAAAGATTAATTATGCTGACATGTGATGGAACATATTTAATCCAGTTAATTCTGAAAAGATATGATGGGGAACCAACAAAATCTCTTCCTCTGTTATTAGTGGGTGTCATTTAAAATTTGCAGTCATATTTCTCTCCTTTCTTAGAACAATTAAGGCTCATTCAAGCTGGGGATCTAGTTCAGTGCTAGAGTGCTTTTTTTTTTTTTTTAGCATACAGGAAACCCTGGTTTTAATCCCTAGTACAGGGGAAGGAAGAGATCTTCTAACCACCCAATCTACATATTTTCTCCTTATGATGTTAAGTAAATACTCTCTGCAGAGAAATGCTTTGGAAATTTGTTTTATTTGCAACTCGTTTCAGAGAATCAATTGGAAGCCTCATATTTCTTTTGCTCATAATCTTAACACCATTAGTGTAGAACACAGGATAAATGTTGAACCACAGCTTAATTTTTAAATATAGTTTGACCTTTAATGGGAAGAGTCAATATTCATTATGTTTCTAAAATATTACCTATACAAACATGATTATCTAATTCCCTTCAAAAATGTGAATCAGCTTTAATTTTGTTCTTCAGGTTTATTATAATATTTTTACTTTGATTTTCATTGTCCTCATTTCTGGGTCTTAAACTCACCTATGACATATTCTCGTCTCAATGGAATAAACTTTTTTTTGAAATGCATTGAAATATTCCCAGGAAAAATATGGTTTTTAGTAAAGCCTCAATATTATCTCTGGAAAAACAGATGAAGGCATGGTTATCTGAGAATCTCCAGTGCGGTGTGTTTCACAGTCAGATTTGAGGGTGAAAACAAAACTTTTGAGAGTCTCACAAAATAGCCTTCTGGTTAACATACTTTTTTTAAACTAGAAATTGGAGCTGTAGAAACAAAAGGTTCTGGTGTTCCACTTGTTCCAGAGGTTTTTTTGTTTCAGAGAACCAGAAGATAGCCAACTGTTCCATTCTTGGTCATGTTAATGGTTTTGACTTTGAAGTATACATATGAAATTCATAACACATTTAACCATCCTGAACTGGCACAATAAAGAGACATCATATAATGCAATATGATTCTTTGGGGGCCTCTTTCTCATTCAGGAAACATGTTCAAAGAATCTTGTAGTTCAGAAACTGACAACATTGTAGCTAAATAATCTCAATTGGTGGCCTTGAGGTGCCACTGGTGCGAATGAAAGTATTAAAACAAGAGTGAAGGAAGAAGAATGGTTTGTTTATTGGGTATGAAAACGTCTTAATATAGGGCCACTGGTTTCTTGGTGAAGAAGATTAACTACATCAACAGTAATTGTTTTAAACATAGACCCAGAAAGAGCAAATCTATTCTTTCATCCTCATGGGTCAGTCTACAAGGCCTTGCTCTTGAGAAAGTTTTCCATGATTTGTTTAATTTCATCTGCACAAGGTGAGACAGACAGTCAGACCAAAATTCCCTGTTCACTTTACCACCATTAAAGGCTGAGGTTATTTCTCTGTCATAAAATTGTAAATAGCATTTTTTAAAGTCAGAATCACATTTAAAACAGTGGATTGTTCTACAAATATATATGTGTGTATATACATATGCTTCTGAGATGAGGATATATTATATAGAGTTTATATTTGATTTGTGGTCCTTAGTCATAGGTAATCAAAATAAAGAGATTTGAATGCAAAACTTTATATATAAATGTATATTTCTAATGACATTACAAATTGTCACTTTATATTAAAACAGAAACACGTGGGAACAATAATCAAAGCACATACTTCTTCAGAACTTCAGTAATTTCTAATCCCCTCTTTAAGGCAGAGGTAATTATTCTTATTTCTAAAAAAGGTCTTTAAAGCGACACTTCCCATGACAGATCCTACAATAAGTCATACAGTTTGAAAATTTGTGGTTGAATATCTAGAAAAGAAAGTTACGTGTTGACCTTTATTTATTAGGATATTTTCTGGAGTCCAAGTGAAAAATTCAATATTTAAATCAAATTGAGTTGAACTTACAAAGGTTTGGGGGTGATATATTGGTCTTCAGTACTAAACAGAAACAAAAATAAGAATCTACCATTATCATAGCACTAATGTTATAAGCAACATGGCATCATTAAATGTTTTAGTAGTTGGAAAGAATGAGCTGATTTTCTTTGCCTTTGCTGCAAGCACAATTTAAAGACAGTGACCTTCACATTACTTAAAGTTGTTCAAAAGGTCTAAAATATATTCCCATAAGTAGAATTGGTACTAGTTCCACTTCAAGGTTAATTGTTACAATCTTAAGAAATTATTGACACTGAAATGTTTAATAAACGTTACATGAGAAACTAAGGAAATCGATTCATTTTTGCACTAAAGCACAGATTACTTAGATCATTGTTTTTTTTTTTGAGATCAGATTTGTAAAATGTTTATACATCACAACTTTCCTGAAGTGAAAAGAAATTAAATTCTTGAGATATTCATGCATGTAGACACTTTTTTAAAACATTAAACTTCTTTGAGAAGTCTCTTTTTTTACGTGTGTCTATCCTATAGTGTGTTGCTGAAAAAATGTTGTGTCTTATATAAAAATGATCAAAGATGGATTTACAGATGGAACCTAAGTCAAATTTATTGAACGGTCGAAGGTAAACATAAATCTACTTCGTGGTGATCTGGCATGTTGCTTTATGAGGATTAAGAGCTAGAATAGGTTCATTTCTCCTATTATTTATAATTTACCAACTAGACACCTGGTTGAGTTTGGGAATCATAAATCAAATTATAATCTAAAAAATACGGAAAGGTATATATATATATATATGCCCCAAAGTTCATATTAAATAAATACATTACCAATGAATTATATGCCTCTGACCATGAAAAATAAAACAGAGAAGGCAGGGATTCTAAAGTATAACATACTTCTCTGTAATAAAATAAATATGGGGTCATAAAATAGAGGAAATAGTTGAATAAAAGGGATGTATTCATGAAAAATAATTTATTTGGAAAGGCATTTATGAACAAAATAAAAAAATATTCAGAAGATGAAGTAGCAAAAGCTGGGTTGAGATAAACACAGGTCAAAATGTACTCCAAATTTTATCAATGCACTCTTGAAATTTGTTGGAGACATTTTATTACTTAGGATGCTTCTGGCTACTCACAAAACAGATTCTTCACTCAGAGGTTCCTGACATCAACACTGAGCTGAGTTCTTTCAGCTCTCTTCGCATTCATGTATAATAACTTCCCACTTTAAAGTCAGAAATTAGTTTGGAAATTGAAGACACTGCACACTTACACCACTTGTCCCCTCTTAGTAAACCCTGAGTAAACATCTCATATCTCACTGGTTCAGTTTGGATTATGTGTGTACTTCAGTGAATCATCATGGCCAGGAATTTGAGATATGACAGCAGTTTAAGTCAAGAAGTGCATTTCCCAGACTGAAGGGTTAACTGTCATCACCCAAAGACACAGTTCCCCCAGACACTGCTAAATCCCTGCTGTGCAGGTGGTAATGTGTGGCTCATTGAAAGAGAGATAAACAAATACAACTTTAAAGAAAAGTATTAATTCTTGATCTACCAATCTAGTTAGGGGTTTGCCTGATCAAGAATCACTATGATGTATAAAATACAACCAATTAGCTGGGACATGGGATTTTTACATATCTCAGTGTGGAAATGGGTCCCTATAAAAAACACAGATCTGAAGCAGCAAGAAATAAAGCAAGAGAGATAAAAACAAGTTCACTTGAGAGAATTTGAGGGATTATTTTTTTAAAAAAGGAAAAGCACTATATTTGACAATAACCCAACAAATCTGAACTATCCATTGTCAAGACTATCAGAGAGGGAACTAGAGAATATAGCTTGGGTCTTCCAGATTAGAAGTTTATGCCCTACCAATTTGGTAGTACCTTCTGAAGCACTGCTACGATTATTTCATCACAAAATCCTTCTCAAAATATCATGCCAATGAATAATTACAGGTTCCAA
Source organism: Dinomys branickii (assembly GCA_004027595.1). Classification (NCBI taxonomy): domain Eukaryota; kingdom Metazoa; phylum Chordata; class Mammalia; order Rodentia; family Dinomyidae; genus Dinomys; species Dinomys branickii. The sequence goes on from PVLD010006257.1 coordinate 41,082, forward strand.
ACTAAATTCAGGGGTATATCATTTCAGTCAGGCATATATGTTTTTCTTAAAACTCCTCTCCAGATAATAGCAGACATTTGAGCATTTTAATGATGATAAATATATCAACCTCCCAAAGCAGCATATTCCATTTGTGTGCAGTACTGGTTTTACATTTATATTAACATCAAACCCCTGGGTCATTTTCCAAAAAAGTTGTTGATTTTCCACTGACTTCCATCTTTGACTTTTGCAGGTGAACTAACACATTTCATTTGAAAGTAATATGCAGTCTCTAAACACCAGCTTTCACCATTATTTTTCTTAGGCGCTGAAAACATTGGCACTGTCTTATTATTTTTCCAACCATTCATGACAAACTTACCTAAAAGGCAGCATATTTAAATGATGGTGCTGTATCTCTAGTATTCATTCATACTTATTTATCATCCCTGCCTACCAATTGCAATTTGCTGTCCTTAAAAATGTCCCTCTGAACCCAAAAGGCGTGCACATGTGTGTGCATACATGCTCACACACACAGAACACAGCGAGAGGAAGTCTTTATGAATTGCATGTTAACATATTCATACTTTCTCAATGCTATTTTCATTTCTTTCTCTTTTTGGTCCATTTTCAGATAGTTCTACTGCATGGTCAACTGGCTTAGCTCTGAACTAGTTTATGATTTTTCCTCTTTTAAAATATTTTTCATTGCTGTTGTGGCTGTAGCTGCATCTCGGAAATTTACCTCATAAAAGATTTGCTTAGCATATTGCCTTAATCACTGAGAAAAGAGTAGTTTAAATAAATGAGGAGACTTTTAAAAATGCATTGACAAGTCTAAAGGAGGTGTTTCAAATATTACATGGACGATTACAAGACATAAGGGCCAAGATATCTTCCAGTAAGTGCCTTCCAGTAAGTTCCGCATTTCACCAAATTTAAGACAAAGGAAAAAGGCAGAGAGACCCAGATAAGATAACCCTACTTGGAAACAACCTTCTTCGGGAACCATCGGCTTATTTTTCATTGACTAAACCTGTGTCCTGTCAGTATGGAAAAAAAGAGGAATTAATATGGAGTAAGGAATTAGATGGTCTTGTCACAAAATGTGAACACTTCTGTGAGGTTTATACTAGATAGAAGCACATCCCTTTCATCCGGCACATTCTGCCGCTTCAGGAACCCACTGCCCAGGTAACAGCCCCGAACTATGAATGAAAACATGAGCATTTTCATTCCTGATCTCTTGTATAACAAGGAAAACAAACCGTTTATAAACAGTATGCCGTTGGGTGTTTCTTACAAGAAAACAAAAGTGGACCTCCTGGGGCTATGAGGTGATGAGGTTTTCCTTCCAGCACTATGGTTTAGAGTGAAACTACTCTCTAAATCATGTCCAAGCTTATCCTGCAATGATCAAGCATAAAGTCTGTTGACTCAGTACAGCCGGTTAGCTAAGATAATGGACACATAAAACCTGTACATAGGGATCTCACTATTGATCACAGCCAGTGCTGTCCCAGCCCAGCCCACGTGTGATCTAACCATGGAATTATAGATAAGGGTGATATGGATGTGAATGGGCAACCAAGTCTCTCTCTTAAGTGTGAGAGCTATTTCTAACCTGGCTCAAAGTAACTGAGCTCTTAGAAGGCAGGTAACATTGTTAGTGAACTTACAGATTGCTAACCACCTCAAAGGTGCAGAGTATATGGGGTTTCAAACCACATGATAGGGATCGACAGTGGTTGTTATATGACATATTGTTATCTTCAATGAAACTGCTCAGTTTACCAGATGTAAGAATAGAAGATTGATCAAACCATTATGAAAATAATAATTTAAAAGAACATTAGAGACAATGCATAGCTTCACTAAACAAGATGCTAGGGATTCACCAATGGTTGTTATACTAAATATTGTTATATCTTGCTATTGTTCTTTATTTCTGCTATACTCTTTAAAATAATAATACAAAAAGATACAGAGCATATAGATCCCTGAAGCTTCAGAAAGATCACCACTTCCCTTTTCTACATTTAGAGCCAGATTCTGGGCAAGTATAGATATTGCTTTTCCAGGTGAAGCGCCCCAAGAAGAAAATCATCCTTAAGAATACATGAAATGTTTTTATTTCAACCTGCACTATTTCTTTCAGTAAACAAATAGCAATTGGCTGTTCAGGCTCAATGTAGTTATTTATATAGTTAGCAGATCGATATCATTCTTATTATTGATTGGAGCATGTTCACGGGCTTGTACCATTGACCACATATTAAAACCATCTGAGAACTTCTAAGATATGTAAAATTGGTACCCAAAAAACCCTGATGATGTTGGTTCAAGGAAAGGTGATTCTTATCATCATGGATTAAAATCTCCTAAGAAACCATGGCTAATATTTATTAAGTATTATTCTAGGTTACACTATTCTGGCTTTTCAGAGAATTTGTAAATGTTACAAGTATTAGAAGTAGAAGATTCTTTCTGACAAAGCTTAAATAACTTCAGTAACAAGAGATATTGGTGTTAAGTTTCTAAATGTTCCTGCCTTATTCCAGTATTTTACCTAATCCCCTGAATATGATAAACTGTTTTACTTAAAGATATTTTTTGATATGGAACTTAGAATTATATTAAGTTCTTGCCTGAATTAAGTTGATTTGGGGACAATTCCTTCCATTTGAGACTAGAAAGACATTTATTTAAGCAGCCCCATATGTGAGGGCTTATTTCATAAATAAAATTTTGGAGCTGAAAGATGCTAATAAGTGTGCCTGCTGCCTTGAAATAATAGCCTGCAAAATCATTAAGCACATTCATTAAGAATGTGGACTTTTACAGAAAACTGTCTTTATTTCTCTTTCCTTCTGTAAGTGTTCACAATGATAATTTGCATCATGTGAACATGTGAAGACTTCTGTGTTATTTGGAGAGAAAGTCCCTCCCCATGACATTACAGTACTGTCTTGGCTACGTAGCATCTCTTAGCTTATGCTAATTTATTACCTTCGGTCATTACATCCATCCTCAGGATAGAATTCATTAATTTACAATAGGTTTTTTCCTACATGTTCACTCAGAACCCATTGTCCTCTGCGAGAACAGTGGTCACCCTGATAAATTATTCTCTCTCCAACACCACATTTTAGAAATCAAGAGACAATATCTGACTCTTATTCTACATATCCTAACTGATCCACTCACAAGCAAAAGGAGAGAAATCTGTATCTATTCCAAACAGCTAGGTATCAAAAATTGTTTGTTCTATAATTGATAGTATAAGCCTGTTTATGCTGTATAGCATCAGTCTTTGATTTTATTTTTTCCAGTAAAACTGCAGCTGTTCACATAAGCCTCCTTCACTTGTGTCCATGAATGTATGTGGGTAATTGTTCTGCTTCTCTATCTTTGGCAGAATGGAATCCCCCTCTCAGGAAAATATCTGGAAACTTGGTCACATTTTCCGCAGTAGGAAATGACTGGAAACTGGACCAGACTTCATTGAATTGTCAATTTGTGCATCAATTTGAATGGGACACAGGATACCTAGATTAGACAGGCTTCCTTGTAGAACTGTAAAGATGTCTCCAAGGAGATTGGCATTGTAATCTGTGGGCTGTAAGGTAGAGTGCCTTCCCCATTGAGGGGACCATCGTCCCAGTGATTGAAGGCCCCAGATAAAAATGAAAGGAAGGAGAAATCTGCCCCTGTTTGCTCCCTGCCAGTCTGTTCAAGTTTAACATTGCTTTGCTCCCCTTCTCACGCTATGATTTACAGTATTGTGTCTTGTATCTCTCAAGCCCCTATACATCCTGGGTCTCCAACTTACAGGTGACAGACATGAAATTTCTTAGCCTTAACAATTATATGAGCCAATTTCTCATAATAAATCTCTACTGTTAGCTTTGTGTGACCTGCTGACACAAATACTTGTGGTAATCAATGTATAAAGAGGAAAGGTCTGTAGATCTTTGGGTTAACAATTCTTTTCATTCACTTTAAAGTTGTGCCACCTACTTCTGGACTCTTGTCTCTATTTTCTGGGTGATTTCCAGATTTTTTTCTTTGTCTTTAATTGTCAGCAATTTGATTATCACACAGTTGATATGGGTTCATTTAAATTTATCCTAGTTGTCATTCACTGAGCATTCTGAAGTCGTGGGTTTAATTCTTTGACTACATTTGGGACATTTGTGCTATTATTTCTTCACTTCCTTTCAGCACAGCAATTTCTGTGCACTCCTGGGACTCCAGGGACACTAAAGCTAGATATTTTTGTTATTATCTCACATATCTCTAATGGTCTTTTTCTGATTTCAGTTTTCTCCCATTCATTGTTCAGTTAAAGCTTTTTCTGTTGTCTTCAAATTTCTTGATTCTTTCTTCTATCATCTTCATTCTGCCTCTCAGTTTTATAAAGTAGTTTTTTTATTTGTACTTTTATTTTCAGCATTTTGTTACTGTTGCTGGCTTGCAGGTTTTACAGTTTCATTTGACATTCATCTTCTATTTTCTATTTATTTGGTGTATTTTCCACTTTTTCTTTTGGTTTCAGAGTTAGACAATTCCACTGTTGTCATCTCACATTGGTATCTGTTGAGTGAGTTTTCCCACTCACTGTGACATTCTTCTGGTAGTTCACGTGCCAAGTGATTTTTATCATATCTAGGGTATTTTGAATATTGTAGTATGAGACACAGGATCTTCTTTAAATCTTAAGGAGAACGTTGAAACTCTTCTCTTAGTAAGCCATCAGCTTGGTTAGGACCAAAACTGGAGTTCCAGCCTGCCTCTTCTGTACTGTGGTTACAAGCCAGAATATTTTTTAAAGCATCTTGGTACACCCGCAGAATTACTATGGTCCAATTTAGAGTGTTTCAACACTATGACAGTCTGAAAGTGATACACATTCAGTAGAAATTATAGTCCAAATTATGAATTTTAATCTTTTTGCAGCATAGCTATTAGCTCTATGATAATCTTGCAGTGCTAGGCTAGTTGATAGCCACAGCTAATACCCTTCTGGGGAGAGCTGTTAAGTCATGATGTTTGGTTGATGATATATATTAAGTACATTTTCCATGTATAATATTTTGAACTTATGATAGGTCAGGTTATAACCTTACCAGAAATCAAAGAACACCTGATTTGATCTTTCCAGTATTTTGCTACCTATTGGCTGATCTCAGGACATCAGCAGTGGTATACACGTTTAGTTCTTGGTCATTTTTATGCTTAATAGTATGAGATTCACTTGTGCACTAGTTTTGGAATGATTTCAAAGTTTATACAAAGTTATTTGTGATTGATATCTTGAGTTTCTTCTCCTCCACAAGCTACCATGCATTCTAGTTCTTTGGGCAACTCTATATTGTCTTTAGAAAGGAAGATAAATTTTGTGGTTACTAGTGCATTTCTGAGTTCTGTCTAAATCCAGGGCCAAACATTGGAAAACAAGCAGAAAACAAACAAACAAATCCAAAACTGATGGCTTTCCCTTCGCTTTATTGGAACCACAACTCCAAAGATACCAAAGACAGAGGAAAGATAGAGAGAAGATATAACCCCACACTCAGAATTTTGGCTCCTGTGGACATCAGGAATGGCAAACATTTGCTTAGGGTTTGCTCATGGGAGCACTGGAAAAGGAGGAAGAATAAAACTGTGCAGTTTCTCAACACTCTGAATATCTTCTAGAGTCACATCTGGAGGGTATCACCTCAGTGCTTTGAACTCCTTTGTGCCCACTGCTGTGTTGTTTGGGAAATAGTAGAAGAAGGGAATGAGGAAGTTGCCATTGATTCATGGGTAATGTAATTTAGGGCTGCTTCTTCAAATTGCCTGTTACTTTTGAGTCCTCCAAAAGTTGACCTTTGTTTTCTGCCAACACTTAACTTGAAAAAATACAGTGACTGGTATTTATTCCATGTTGGGTACACTAGACCCCTCACATGCTAACTCCAAATTTTTAGGATGCTTACATTCTGAACAAAAAAATATCCTCTTCCCATCAGAGGTCCCTTCCAAATGAAAATGCAAATCCAGAGAAATGGAAATACAACATATAATATTTTGATGCTTTACCAATTTTGTGTTACTTGGAGAAAACTGAAATATATCCCCATCCAACTCAGTTATCACCTGAATATAAAATCTGAGATGGTATGACTTTAAAACTGGAGTGTTTGAAATTATATTTTAAAAACTGAAGAAAACTTGAACAGCTAATTTCACCTTTGGGCTTAGCCCAGAATCTCAGAGTTAACACTTTGGCAGGTAATCGCATGCCCCTTCCCTAGACATTTTTAATGATCATCATGAGCCCACAGTATGAAACAGAGATACAGCTCAGAGCTTCTAAAAATAGAAAAGCTGGCTATCTTAGCAAATGCTTAGAGACAAAACACCCAGCCTTGTGTTCCTCAGCAAAATATACAGCGTGTCTCAGAGTAAATAGGATGCTGAGGAAAGCCCGCAGTAACTGCTATTCATGGTACATTTACTCTGCAAATGAATAACATGCTTTATACATGAGCTTACCAGAGTTACACTCACTATGTAAGGCTGCAAGACCTGTCAGCAGAAAAAGAGATTGGGAAGTACATTTTTCCTTTGACACCTACCTAATAATTATGGTTAAAAAATGCTAATAAGTGCCTATACATACTGTCTTATATTGATCAATCCTCCAAAGAAAATACTTAAATTAAGGGACATTGTCACTTATATTGTATGAGACAGTTTTTAAATGTAGACAAATGTTTTCTGGATTGCATGTAGTCACCTATATTCTATGAATTAAACTAGATAATATACTATAGGTGCTTCCTCATAGAAAAATATCATATTTCATTTTTACCTGATATATAATTTGATTCTTAAACTTTTCCCATTATTTTATTGCTTTGTGCATTAATCACATCTATTGGACTATGAAGTCCTTGAAGGCCACAAATGAAATTTGTTCAGCTAGGTTGACACAAAACAAACTTTAATAAATGTTCATCGAATTGTTTTAAGTATGAGAAAGATCAATCACAAAATCTCTGTAAGAAGTAATGGGCCTCTTTCATTGGCCATATGAAAGGAAAGCTCTTTGCAAGACAGTTAAAAAACACTTAAAAATTTATAGTCTTTAAAACAATCCATGCCATTTAACTAGACTATGTGACATTCACTCTACTACTGCTAGTTTTTTTTTCTTCTTCTTCTTTTATTCAGAGTTACTTTATGGGTGAAAAAAATCTAACAGTATGCTAAGTGGTGTGTGGGAGTCATCTCTGAGCTATCTTGTTAATATATAATGGAATATGTGCATACATTTTACCTCCCACATAATCCTCTAAACTGCTCTCCTGAAGTCTATATCATGGATCATCTAGTTACATGGCTCTCTTTCTGAGATTTCAGTTGAAATCATCTCAGGGATATGTGTAACCTTCTAATGGTTCAGATTTAATCAGAAGAAAATTTCTATTTGGGTTGTCAAAAATCTTCACTCTGGATGAATCTTTAGCATCCTGTGTTTTCCTTAGAAACAAATGATATACAACAGCATTGTCCGATAAATAAAAGAACAGGAGCTATGTAAATTTTAATTTTCTAGTAGCCATTTTTTATTTTAAAGAGAAAAAATGATTTAAAAAGTGAAAGAAAACAAGTAAAACTAATTCTTATAATGCTATGTATTTAACTCAATACATCCCATACTTTCAGTATATGACCAATATGAAATAAATTAAATATTACTAAAACATTCCACATTCATTTGATACTAAGGATTTGCAACTTGGTGTTTTTATATTTGTAGTACATATCAATTCAGACTAGCACCACTACATGTTCTAATTGATGTGTGGCCAGTGGCTGTTTTACAAAAGGCACAGATTTAGAAGAAATACAAAGCTAAAAGGTTGGAAGATCATTGAAGTCCTCACTTCTTGCTTATAGAACGTGTGACTCTTCCCTTACAATGCATGAAGATTTTTCTTTCAGCAAACGCTCTCCAAGTCCCCTAATGGTTTATCACCACTTTCTTTGCTTCTCTGAGCCTCTGACTGACAATGCTGTGTTTTTGGTTTAGCCTTTTGGCGTCTTTTCCCATCAATGGTCCTGATTTGAAGGCTTTCCTCTTTAGTGCTGTGTATTGCTTCCTTCCATATACAATATATTTCCTTCTATACAAAATATATTTTATCTTGACCTCCTCAACACAAAATTTACCTTACCTCCCTGTTTTTTTGACTAATGAATTCTTTTAGGTCTTAATTTAAATATCTCTTTCTCAGGAAAAACATCCCTGAATCTCAAACACTGACTGTTGTTTTCACAGCACTTACAATGGAGGTTCTCCTGCCAGAGAATAAGCATACACTTCAGGTGACGTAGTCATTTACAAAGTAGAGTTGGTGCTCCTTGAGGATAGTTGAGTGAATGCCTGACAGCTTAAATGAATGAGAAAATTAAAGAACAGAAAAGGCAAGTGAGTTGCTCAGAGTCCTGGAGCTGATGAGGCAGAGGTCATGGATGAGATCCAGTTGAGCTCACATAGTTCTCATGTTTAAACACATTATGACTGTGAAGAGACACAGTCATTATTCTATGGAGCGCAGAGTAATGAATATCCATGCATTCAGGAATTTCTGATCCTAGTAAGTTTCCCATTTCTAAAGGCAGCGTGAAATAGGCACTACTGATTGAAATATAAGCTGAAGAAGCTATAAGAGAAATAAACATGTCAGCACCTAGACCGTGCTTGTGATACAGTCAAACTATGCTTGGGTCCGTGCCTCCAATTCCTGTGGATTCACAAGGAGAAAGGTTTGAAGATGTGCTTTGTAATGTTTATGTTGTCAATTAAATTCTGCATAAGAAAGGGATTTGAAATTTGGTACACCATCCTCTTTTACTCTGGTAGTTATGAAGTAGGAGTTAATAATAAAATAAAAAAATAATATGAATTTAAGAAAGAGATGAAAAAGTAACTTAGTTGTGACACAGATTATCTGACACATGAGAACACAGGAGGCACATATTCAGTTTCACTTAGAGGAACAGAGACTGTTTCATTGAAAAATGACCTTTGAATCAGAAAGTTCCCTCTGGGTTGGTTTAAAGAGCATTTGAATTTATCTAAGTTAAAATACTAAAAAATAAAAATTGTTTCACTTGCGGCATTTATCCAAATGAATTGACATTGCCATTTGCTGCTTTGAAAAGGTTTTATATTGTTAAGTCTGCCTATTTCAGGGTCCATTTGTATCTAGTTTCCATGGTGAAAATTCAGAAATCTTTTTCTTAATGAGCCCTTGTCCTTGGTTACAGATGGACTGAAAGATCATATTAATGCAATGTGACAAACTTGAGAATATATATTACATAATTCAAATAATTGTTTCTCTGTAACCACATCTTTTAGATTATTATTTTTTTTGATAAAAATGTGAGATGTTGATATCAATTTTCTCCTTTGATTACTGAATATTATCAACTATTATAAAGGCTTAATTACAATTTCTCCTAGATTTAGAAGTTAGATTCTATTTCAACAGCAAAATCTCTATAGGGCCTATATTCTATTCACTTGATAACTTTGATATACTAATGCTTAAAAAAAGACTTGAACTCAGTGTTTGTGATATATATATATATATATATATATATATATATATATTCTGATTCAATTTGACTAAGTGGGAAATTTATATTTTCTATGATTCCTTTCCTATACACTTCTGAGTCAGAGTTGACCAAAATAAAAGTATGCATAAGATATGGAAGAAAGTATAGAAGCAGCAGTCTCTCCTCTCTAAAGGTCAGAATGGTCAATTAAAAACACCAAGCAATGGTACAACCTGCTGCTGAGTTTCAGTGACTTCACTTGGCTGCTGGCCACGTGACCAGCTGTACCCTTGGGTTTATCAGAAAATACAGACGTGACAGCTCTGCTCCTTCAGCACCCCTTTTCCAAACCTTGATCTTCAGACCCTCGCACAGCTATGTAACATCAGGGTCCCGTGGGAAAGACTTCTTCTGTAACCCTTCTCATGGTACCAAGTTTTTGATTGAATTCTGACTGATATAGCCTAGTAGGTAACTTCATTCTGGATTTTAATAAAGAAAATACCATTTTTTTCTGAACAGTTTCCCTTTACCTAGTTCCTTTGACTCATAATCCCCTTTATAAGTCTGGTTTTAGGAAAAAAAACTCCAATTCTGTGAAAACTTAACTTCACTTATACTTTTTATGAGAAACAGTAGGAAAAAATTGCACCCTACCCCATGGGATGTTCTAGATGCTTTACAGTTGGCTTTTCTCTATTGGCCTGAAGGAGAATTTTCTTTTCTTATTTCTTTTTTTTTATTTTAAATAGAAAAATATAACAAAATAACAACAACAAAAACAAGAACAAAACAACACAAAAACGATTAAATAATACAGAATTTCAAAACAAGATGACAGGAAATTAACAATGGTTGTTCTGTTACATACTGTTATCCTCACTGAAGTTGCTCAGATTACCAGATATAAGAATGCTAGATTGATCAAACAATTAAAGACGATAAAAAATAATGAGAAAAAATATTAGAAATGATACAGAGCCTCACTAAACAAGATGGTAGGAATTCAACAAGGGTTGCTATTTGTATATTGTTGTCTTCAAGTTAGGTGCTCAGATTACCAGACATAAGCATGCAAAATTGGTCCAAAAATTTTTTAAGCATTAAAACCCAACACGCTAATATATACCCAAATACTTAGAATTAGTCTTTAGTCATTAAAATAAATTGCCAAATTATTTTCTCTCATATCCAAATCTGTTCATGGAAGGGAATTATATAAACATATTTATCCAATTAAAATTCATATCTAAGTAAACAAGTTTATGTGAAAGTAATCTTGAAACAGTTTTGTAAATTAATTTCGTATACCCAATTGTATGAATACTTGGCAAAGGAAAGAGCTCTTTGAGAGAGTATTTATGAATGGAGAGGATCTCACACAAGTGTAAGACCTGTCTTCATCTCAGTATAAAATATTACCTAAATTAGAGTTATGGTATGTGAGTTAGAATATAAGTTGGAAGGTAAAAATCTACTAAAAAATGAAAGATACCATGTAGGTTGCTGGTACAGAATTCTGCACTTTCATTTACATCTTTTCAGTAGATATATGAGGGGAATCATAATAACAATACCTGTCACAGGAATAAAATAAGTGTAAATTAAAGAAAGGCCACGGGAATGATACAGTTCTATAAAAACGACCATAATGGTTATGATGATCTCCCTTTCCTTTTCCATCTTTATTTTGTCTCATATTCCTAGGGGTTTCTTGCTGATAAGAGCTAATTTGATAAAATAATCTATAAAACTTTGTCAGTGGGATTTGCTTGGTTCCCAGGCAACAGATGCTTATTTTAAATATGGTCCTTTAGAAGCCATGATTCATCATTGCTGTCTAAATCTGACGTGACATTTAGAAAGGGAGACTTTTAGGGAATGAGATCTTTCTGTGGGTTAATCAATGCAATGCACCATCTAGTAATTAAACTTCCACACTGTACTCTTACACTCATGTACTCACCAGGAAACATAAGGCGGGCCCTTTGCTCACAACAGCTAATCACAGCTCAACTCCACAAGGTTCCTGTCATGGAGTTCCCAGCACCAAGCAGCCATACCAGAATTTTTTTAATACAGAAAGAGCTATAGAGAGTAATATAATACAGACACAAATTAAATGTTAGAAAAGGTGGAGGGAAGTGAATGGAGGAAGCAGACATTGCAGTCAGAAGAAGTGACTGTACCAGAAATATAAGTTTATGAAAATATAGGCCATACTGTAGGCCTTGGGTGTTCTCAAGTACTGCTGAATGATGACTCTCCCAAGATTATCTGCGGTGATGTTTTCCTCCAAACACCAGTGATCAAATAATGGCATTACATTTCCTGTCATCTGAAATTCACATATTTGTTCCTTTGCCAAGCATAACCACAAGTCATTCTTTACTTTTTATATAATTAACTTTATGTTGATTTTTTCCTTTTTATTTAGTTAAAGTTATTCTAAGCCCTGGGCTTGATATAACAGGGAAATTTTCCCAAATGACAATGAAATACATCTTAGACTAATACTATGAAGGGTGTCTAGCGTCTGACACAGTCTTGAGCATCAGCAGTGGTGTACTACCTTGAAAACGAGACAGAAGCAAGAGTAAACAATGGTATCAAATAATGGTATCAGTGATGATAAATTCAATAGTGCAGACTAGATTTTGTGCTTAGATACAAAAGGTAGAATTTTGTTTTCTCATAAGGATCAGAATTCTGCTATGAGGATTTAATTCTGGAAAAGTTTATGCTAAAAAGTTAAGAGTGAGAGGATTGTTAGATAGAGCAACAAATGAACTTCCTTCTAGCTTCATCTTTAGGAGGCAAGAAGCATGTTGCCTTTTTATGAAACTTAACCTAACTCAGTAAGGAGCTTATAAAGCTATATGTAATACCACCTTATTTACATTTCAGGTGCACTTACCTTTATTACATTGACTGTAAGTCTTACACTTATCTTGACTATCTCTGTGGATTTCTTCAAGATTTATCTTCTTCATAACTAAATCCCTAGAGCAATGTGTGTGTGTATATATTTATGCAAAATAAAAAAGCCTAGATATTTGTAAATGATAGAAATAAAATAATAGGAAATATACTGAATGTTGCTTAATATTTCCCACATTAACTAATATAAGAGCCTGCAATCAGAAAGAAGGAATGGCAGAGATTCTGGAGACTGGATTACAACGACTAGGTGACTTCAAACACAACAAAGGTAAAGATTGCTCCAAAATATCCGTCTGGGCAGAGCCAGTGCAGGAGGTGGTAATGTAGAGGGACCTGGCTGAGTGGAGCCCAAGGGGACAGTGGCTCTGTGAGACGGTAGAGAGATTTGGGGCCACACAAAAGCCATGGAGAAGGAAGAGGAAAACAAGGGTAAAGACAGTGCCCGCTATGCGTCTGTTTTGGCTGCACAAATAGGGGTTGGTGCTGACAAAGAACAGGAACATCAGAAGAACCAGGAGGAAAAGCATAGAGAGAAATAGGACTTTGATGAAGTGATATTTTGAAACAACTGGAACCATTGTCTTTGGAAGCTCAAGGCATCAAAACAGATGAAGAAATTATTTCACTGATGTCAACAGAAAACAATAAAGAATCTACCTCAAAACAAGATTTGAAAAATAAAGAAAAGACAGAAGGGCAAAAAACAAAGTTTTGATGATTACAGTAGTGAAGAATCAGGGTAATATTAAAAAAAGATTGCAGAGACAAAAGTTGAAATACACTGGGAGTGATTATGAGGAAGAGGATGATTTTAATAAACTTTCTTAAACAGCTAAAGGGAAAGCTAAGAAGTTAAATAAAAAATGGGATGGTTCAGAGGATGACAAAGACAGTCAAAGAATCGAAGAGTCTTCCAGAATAAACTCTGCTGGTGAAAGTGGTGAGGAGGCTGATGAAATTTTGCAGTATAGTAAAGGACAGGAAAAAAAGAAAAAGCCATGGCCTAACATTGATAATGAGAATGAAGATGAAGATTCTTTCCTCAGAATTAAGACAGCCGCCCAAAAGAAGTCAAAAAAGAAACAGTGCAAGAGAAAGGAGCAACATGAAGAGGAACCAAAGCTATGGAAGCAGAAGGAAAAAGAAAAATTAGAAATGAGTAAAAAGGATCAGGGTAAACATAAAGAATCTCAAAAGAAACTTGGAGAGAAAGTTGTGACATCTGAAGTCACTCCTCATGGTGGAGCTGCCCCTGCCTGTGCAGAGAGAAAAAGAGATTCTGAGGACTAAAGAAGGTGATAATGAAGGAGATTAAAAGAAAAAAAGTAAAAAAGAAAGCAGAAAATTGATAAAAGTGAAAGAGAAGGAAAAAGAACCTAGCAAAATCACTGTTAAAGCTATATGAGAAGCTCTGACACATGAATGAAGAGTTAGAATCCAAGCAGAAAGATGAGGGATGATTGGAACAAGAAGAAACAGAAATGAAAAAGCAAAAGGAAGGGAAAATGCTAGAGAAGGGAAGGGAAGCTATTAACTTAATACAGAAGTAGAAAAGGGAGAGGGAGAGGGAGGGGGAAAAGGGGGAGGAGGAGGAGAAGCAGAGGGGGAAGGGGAGGGAGAAGAACGAGGAGGAGGAGAAGGAGAAGAAGGTGAGAATGGTGGGTGGGATATTCGGAAGCGATAGGCATGGATGAAGAGATAGAAGCAAGAAGCAAACATAGTCCATACAGAAATAGAAGGAAAAACATTAAGCAGAGGAGGAAGAGGAAGAAGAAGATGAAGAAGAGGAAGGAGAAAGTGGAGGCAGTGAAGGTGAATAAGATGAAAAGATGTCAGATGAGAAAGATTCAGTCAAAGTAGATACAAGGCAAAGAAATAAAAATATAAAAAGAAAGAAGCTCAGATTCTGATCATGACTCTGATCATGATCAAACTAAAGAAGAATGGGCTTATGACAAAGAAAAACAGAGAATTGAGAAATGACAACTTGAATGCAACAAAAATGTAAAAACAGAAAAGCCAAGAGCCCTTATTCCCTATGTACTTGGACGTGTGCACACAGGGAAGGCAAAAATTCTAGATAACCTTCATCATATACATATCCGAGGTGGTGAAGTAGGTGATATCGCACAGTAGATTGGGGCCACCAGTGTTCTCTGTGAAGCTATCAATAAATGAACTAAAATGTTTAAAATTTTGATAGAGACAATGTACAGATTCTAGAAATGCTGATTATTGATACATCTTTAATAATCTGAGGAACAGATGGAGCTCCTTTCTAATATCTCCGTTTTAGTTGTTGACATTATTAATGGTTTGGAGCCCCAGACAACTCAATCTATCAACCTTCGCGAAGCTAAAAAAAGTCCCTTCTTCGTTGTTGCACTCAATAAAATTGATAGGTTATATAACTGGAAAAAGAGTCCTTGACTTTGATGAGGTCGCTTTTAGAGAATTGCTTTAAAGAAGCAGAGAAAGAAAATACAAAGGATGAATTTGAGGAGTGAGCAAAGGCCACTATTGTAGAAATTACACAGCAGGATTTGAATACTGTTTTGTTTTATGAGAACAAAGATCCCTGCACTTTTGTGTCCTTGCTACTTAGCTCCAAACATACTGGTGAGGACATCGGAAGCTTGATTTACCTTCTTGTCTTGCTAGGTCAAACCACACTGAGTGAGACTCACACACTTTGAAGAGTTGAAAGAACATGTGGTTGAGGTAAAAGCTATCCCAGGAAAAGTCACCACTATAGATGTCATATTTATCAATGGACATTTGAAGAAAGGTGACGTGATCATTGTTCCTGGAGTAGAAGCACCCATTGTCACTCAAACCTGAGGCCTCCTGTTACCTCTTCCTATGAAGAAATTATGAGAGAAAAACCAGTACAAAATGCATAAAGCAGTAGAAACATCTCAGGGAGTATATATTCTTGGAAAAGTCCAGGTGTAAATATTATCTGGTTTGTCTCTCCTGGTGGCCTATAATAAAGATGAAATACCCGTTCTTTAAGATGAATTGATCCTTGAGTTGAAGCAGACACTAAATGTTATCAAATTAGAAGAAAAAGGAGTCTATGTCCCAGCTTCTACAGTGGACTCTTTGAATGGAAGCTGTCCTTGAAAATTTGGAAACTTCAAAAGTGTCCTGTGCAGGAATCATTAGCCTCATTTCTTAAGAAAAGTCAAGAAAGAGTCCGTGATGCTGGAATACAGTCTTCGTCATTCAGGAAATTCGGCCTTTGATGTGAGATGGTGAATGTGTGGCACAAGAAGTGGTTGATAGTTTGGTATTTAGACTTTTTAGCTTAGGAATTATTTATCATTTATTTGATGCTTTCATGAAATATATATAGACAAGACTATAAGAAACAGAAACAAGAATTCAAACACATAGAAATATTTCCCTGCAGGAAGAAAATCCTTCAAATGTTTCAAACACATTTCTCATGATCTGACAATGATAGGGGTGGAAGAAGGTCAGGTGAAACAAGGGACTCCCATGTGTGTCCCCAGGAAGAGCTTCACTGACATCGGAACAGTAACAAGTATTGAAGTAAACAACCACCAAGTGGATGTTGTAAAAAAAGGACAAGAAATCTGCATCAAAACGGAACCTATTGAAGGAAAATCTCCCAAGGTATTTGGGAGATATTTTGAAGCTACAGATGTTCTAGTTGGTAAGATTACCGAGCAGTCCACGGATGCATTAAAAGACCAGTTCCCACGTGAAATGCAGATGAGTGACTGGCAGCTTATTGTGAAGCTGAAGCAAGTATTTGAAGTCATCCAGTTTTTCCACATTGGGCAGGAATTGAAGCAATGCAATATTATGTTGTAATACGACCACCAAGGCAAGACAAAAAATGCAGCAGATGTTTGTGGATATTGATGGATTTAGGTATATAAAATGTTTTCCATAAGAAACCAAGAAAGTGGTCAGTTTCTCATCTCCACAGTCCCTGCATGCCTGTTTCCTGCCCTTCCTTGGCCCACCCTTCTTCCCTGCTTGGTTGCTGTTTTACAGTTTGACTTTCCCCAAGTTTGGATTTTTATTATAGATCTAAAGATCTTTCGATTGTATACTGATTAAGTCAGTCCTGCAGTATCGGATTGCTTTTTCATTTTTAAAAGCAGGAAGAATAAAAATGTCAGTCTGGTGGAAACACACAATGGAATAATATTTTAAGAATAAGTCGACGGACTGGCAAATGAGCCAGTAAAGGCCATGTCATGCTATTCCTCCAAGACGAAATTGTAAAAGGTTTTTATACATTTGTGAGCTTCACTTATACACTAGGTATGGTCACTGATGGAATGAATATACAGTGGCCTTGTGAAATGAAGCTGTGTTGTAGTGAAAGAACAAATAAACTGTTATAACAATAATAATAATAATAATCTAGAGATTTGCCTTTGTCACTTGCCAATACATACCCATAAAGCATTCTGTCAGTCAGCTTCAGTTCCTGCAATGCAGTACTGCCTATGACAGTCACTTCCTAGCTGTTTTTACATAGTCCAATGAATGGTTTTGAATGTGGTTTTCTACTCTTGTATCCATCATATATAGAACATTCTAAATAATATCTTTACAAGACATAAGCTACATTAAGTTACTCTTCTGTGGGAAAACAATAATTTCTCATCCTAGATTAAAATATAAACATCTTACTAAGGCTACAGGAAGGTCTCTTGAACATAATGTAGACATTATTTGTTTTCCACTCTACTGTCAGCACCTAGTACAATGCCTAACACATAGTATATGCTAATAAATTGTTCACAAATGCAAAATTGCATGACACAGTGCATAAGGAAATGAATACATTGACTTTAACTTCCAGCCTGATTAGTTGACAGAGTCAAAGCTGGAAAAAGGATCCCCCAACTCCAAGGCCTTTTATTTTCATTGTCCCAAAAGTGTTTATAAAATTATATTTTTGACTTCTATAGATCTATGAGAAAATAATCAGTTTTGTAGACGCTTACCTAAAGTTAAATTGTGGTTTATGGTTACAGATCACATTACAATGCAGAATTTGGTCCAAGTTTCCTGGCAATCACAGCATTTTATATATTTACCAACTGCTCTAGGTAGACTTTTAAACATGTTTTCAAGTTATAATATGGAGATGTGCATGTATCTGCCTCTTATTCATACATTTTTTCAAGATACTTCCATTTCATATACCTTATGACAAAGTATGAAACTATTCCAGCATTTTATAAATCATAAAGAGCAAGGAGGTTGAAGGGAGATTGGATTCATCATGTAAAGGTTAAATGATTCTGATTTTAAGCAATGAATATCGATTGCTCTTTTTAGATGTGTTTGAAGAATTCTCTTCACTGAGGAAAACATTTTTCAAGGGCCTCTTGAAATCCATTCAAGTGTAAAAAGAAGGGTGAGAATGGTATGGTAAACAGATGAGTAGTTTGCATATTAAGTTGTTTCAAGATGTACCATTCTTGGGATAGGAATAAGGGCTATCTCTGAGAAATACTGCCATCAGGTATTCTTGGAAAACTGTACAGTGACTGTGTGTTAGCCTGTGATATACAGCAAATAATTTGTGAAAAGGGAAAGACGTTCTGGAAAAAAGTAAATCCTGATTAGGTTAGATCATTTGAATGAAATATTTCCCGTGCTGTCTAGTTTATGCTTGATGTTATGGTTTAGTTCTGTTACACAAAAAGCCAGGGTACAGCAGAAGCAGTTATTGCATTTTCTTGTTTGCTACACTTGAGTTTTTCATAAACAGTTAAGTGGTTTTCAGTAAATTATTTCCCATCTACACAATTATTTCCTCTTTTGTAAACTGAAACAATTAGAGTTAGGTGACTGACTTCAGAGACTGTCTACATAAATAGCTAAAATAAAGATAAATTAAAGATTTTGGGAATGATTTAAAGACAAATGAAGCATTTGAAAAATAATTTAGTTTGTAATTTTTTCTTTTAGACGTGGCAGATAAATTAGTTGAATTTAGAAAACTCTATACACATAGCACATTTATAAATAAGAAAATAAGTAGATGATAAAATAGATATCAGACTGGCATAAAACATGTACGTATTCAAACAATTGAGAAAAGAATCTCCTAGTCATCATGCTGGGGATGGAGTATCTCAAAAACAATTTATAGAGGATGGTATAAAAATGGAAGATTATAAATAGTGATAGTATGTCTCATCTTTCTAGATAAAAGAGATGTTTTAGGTCACTTTTATTTTATTATATTGCTGTTTCTAATATTACTATTATATTATCAGTTACAATTATAGTAATTAGCATTTAGATAACTATGGTGGAAGTGAACACAGAATGGTTTCAGCATAGAGAAAATGAGGTCCTTCCAGAAGAAAAAAGCCAGCTCCCAGTAAAGCATGCACTGTAATTG